>JAVKPL010016077.1:0-137819 GCA_032173675.1 Gastrolobium villosum
TGACCTATTAGGTCCAACTTAGCCTCTGACATAACTGGGCTTGGGCCCAAAAAGCCCACAACCCAATTAATGACAACACAAAGCACTAGCAATGCTTTGTTGCCCCAGAGCTAGTCAGATTAATGACTTGGTCATCCTATTACACATATTTGGTTGCCGTATGTATTTCCCTTCGTCTCGGTTATCTTCCCATTAACCTAGGGTAAGGAAATGTATCAACCCCTGCGGTTTAGGGCACTTTATCCGAAATAGGGAATCTTCAATTTACTGACTCTAAAGGCAGATCATCTCATGATCTTTTTTACTATGCATAGATTCCCGAGTCCCTGCAAATGTCATCCCGATTTCTCCGTTTTACAGATAACCTAATCTCTCACAGAGATTTGACGAATTCCTTCAGCTTATCACCCTAGCCCTGTGCTATTTCAGGACACGCCCAACAGTATACCTATAAGTCTCCATGTTTCAGGCATACGAGGCATACAATCAAAACATGCCTTCAAGAACACAGTTTAGGTAATAACTTTTGGTCTAAGGAAAGACATACCCAAATATAAAGAGATTACTCTAATGACACTATCTGTGAAGATTTCCTTCATAGAGTCTCTTTTTGGGTCTGTTCAGTGCGAGTTATACTCTTATAGGTCCACCCACGACTTTAGCTAAGACATCTCCATATCTGTAGCTCATGAGGTCTTTACCTTGTATCCATATACAAGTAGATAAGTTGTACTAGTCTTACCCGAGATCACTGATCCCCAATCTCAGTGTCTCTAGACTAGGAACATTTAATTAGGAATAGACATGTGATATCCTTGAATCCTCATGATCGTGATCTCATCACAGATAATCAAGAGATACCTATTCTATTCCAAGGGGTTTATCCAGTTCGTTCATATAATATTAACAATAATATCGAGACATAATATGAAACTGGATAAATAGTGCTTTTATTTATTTGCGACAAACAAAGTTCTACATCTAGTGTCCTTTATTTATTCAAAAGATTGTCTCTAGGACACCCATATACTAACATGAACATGATTGAAGGTGGGCAAAGGTTGCTTCTTTCGCACAAATTTTTTTAATTTTTCCCTCCTTTATGTTCATGGCCTGCAAAAGGCAACTTTCACTAAGAACCCTAAAACTAGCCATAATGATTCTTCCCTATTCATTTAAATTAGGGTTTCATGGTTAAAATTAATAAAGATCACACCTTTTTTCGACTAATGGCTTGAGGTACTTGATTAAACAAAGAAAGAGTGTGAAAAGACAAGTAAAAACCCTAAATATGTACACTAAACAATTCAGCCACTTGGGATACCCTAAGGTTTGATATTTTAAAAATGGTTCTAAGACTGAATTAGGGCACTAATGGAGAGACTAAGGGAGGTGGATTAAGCATAATTGATTAATAAACTATAAGACCCTAAAAGTTAACCTAATTAGGGCTTAGAGCCACTAATCATGTAATTAGTGAAGTAAATGAACTAATGTATAAGTGATGATGTGGAATTACATAAGGGATGTATATAAGTGAAAACCCCTAAATTTATGTTCACTTAGGGTTTCTAACTAAACCTAATTAGGGTTTGCTAATTAAACCTAATTAAGGGGTCAATTGCTAACTTAAGCTTAAGGTGAGTTTAAATCCATATAGGTAGGTAATTAAATGATGGAAAAATCATATGGAAACACCCTATGCATAATTGGGCCATGGCATGGTTAATTAGGGTTTTAGGTTGCAAAATGGTATAGGATGGTGAATTAGGGTTTGATTGTATAATTAAGGATTAATTCCGCTTATGGATTGAAGTGTGAGTGAATTTCCATGTTATGGGACCTTGGAATGCCACGGCCATGTTAGGTTACGTAACCTTAAATTGGTTGATCTTTGAGTCAGTGGATTAGAGTTTAATTAATTTAGTTAAAAAGGCTTAAAAGTGAATGATCTTTGTGAATTGGATTGTGATTCTTGGAATTGTCTTAAGTTGTGAACTTAAGTCTTAGGATCCTAATATGAATTAATGTTCAAGGTAATGAATGACATATAGTGATGATAAATGTCTTGATTAGTTGTAATTAAGTAGGAAAGGCCTTAACCTAAGAGGGTTTATTGATGGACTAAGTGTCTAATAAGTTATTGTGGACTTAGGTATCAAATAAACACCTTATTTTCCATGGTGTAATGTCTCGGCCATTAAGGTATATATGGCTAGGACGAGTTGAAAATAATACAAGCTATCTTAGTTGCCTAGAGTTTAATTATAAGATGATTGAAGTGCTTAAATCACGTGTTCATTGTGTTGGAAGATAACACTTCTAAATGAACTAAAATAAGAAATTATGTAATTAATAGTCTAGACTTGTGTTGGGCATATTATTGGCATATGAGTATGTAAAAAGGAAATGTAATCAATAAATGGCTTAGTCTTGTATATTTACTTGACTGAGTAATATGTAATTAATGGATATGTATGATTCCTTCTCTAGGTGTGCCTAGAGATACTTGCTTGTGAGGACATTGAGTTGGAGCATATGTACTTGCCTTGGCAAGTGGGCTTGAGTATAGCTCTATGAGGTAAGCTCTTTGTTTAGGATGTTCCTCTTCTCTTGTGACTCCACCATGATGGTGGGCATTATGGTTGTGTTATATGAGAGTACGAGATGTTGTATATGTGCATTCATTCACATTCATATAGAGATTATATGATTCATTATGTTATGATGCACTGATGATATATGTTTTGAGGTTCCTAGCCATATGTAGGCTCTTGGGTCATTCCCTTGAGTTATTTCATGCTCTTCAGATATTGTGTAGACTACCTATGACTGGACTCTGGGAGTTATTGCACACTAGGCATGTTGGACATGTCAGGATGTTGCTTATTCGAGGTTCGAGTCCTGGAATAGCTAACTAGAATAAGATATGATGCTATGTTTATGTTGTATGATTATATATATGCTTTATGTTTGACTTGTCATGCAGGAAGTAGGTTCAAGGGAATAGAGGATCCTCTATAAACCTTGAGCTTACTGAGATTGTTGTTATCTCACCCCGTCTTGGGAACATCATTTCAGGTACCTCGCACTTTGTACATAGCCGGTATTAGTTCTGACATCACAACTTATTATTTTCACCCCAAACTTGATATCTTTGACCTAGTTATTTTTCTATGAATATTTGTATTTCTATTAAAAAAAATTGAAATACTTCACCGGTACGCATTTATACAGTGAAGCAGAACCGGTATTTGCACTTTTTAACAGAAAATTGACTTAAGCATTATTCGACCTTCTAGATAATTATGGAATTATTTCCTAAACTCAATTAAATTATTCAAATTTCCAATTTAGCGATGCAGATTCTTACAATTTAGGGTTGCAAAATTGTAATGGATGATGAATTAGGGTTTGATTGTGTAATTAAGGATTAATTCCACTTGTGGATTAAAGTGTGAGTTAATTTCCATGTTGTGCCACCTTAGTATATGCCATGGCCAAGTAAGGTAATGTGACCTTGATTTGGTTGATCTTTGAGTTAGTGGCTTAGAATTTAATTAATTTATTTAAAAAAGGCTTAAAAGTGGTGATCTTTGAGAATTGGATTGTGATTCTTGGAATTGTCATAAGTTGTGAAATTTAAGTCTTAGGTCCTAGTGTGAATTAATGTTCAAGGTTATGAATGACATATAGTGATGATAAATATCTTGATTAGTTGTGAGTTAAGTGGAGAAGGTCTTAACCTAAGAGGGTTTATTGATGGACTAAGTGTCTATTGAGTTATTATGGACATAGGTAACAAATGAACACCTTGTGTACCTAATGTATGTCACAGCCATGAAGGATGTATATGGCTATGATGAGTTGGAAATAATACAAGTTATCTTAGTTGCCTTAGAGTGTAATTCTAATATGATTGAAGTGCTTAAATCACATAGTGAATGGTGTTGTAAGATAACACTTCTATATAGGCTAAAACATGTAATTATGTAATTAATGATCTAGACTTGTGTTAAGCATATTATTAGCATATGAGTATGTAAAAAAGAAATGAAATTAATAAATGGCCTAGTCTTGTATATTTACTTGACTAATTAATATGTCATTAATGTAAAAGTATGATTCCTTCTTTTGGTGTGCCTAAAGATACTTACTTGTGAGGACATTGAGTTGGAGCATACGTACTTGCCTTGGCAAGTGGGCTTGAGTATAGCTCTCTAAGGTAATCTCTTTGTTTAGGATGTTCCTCTTCTCTTGTAACTCCACCATGATGGTGGGCATTATGGTTGCATTGTATGAGAGTATGAGATATGTTGTATATGTGCATTCATCCACATTCATATAGATATTATATGATTCATTATGTTATGATGCACTGATGATGTATGTTATGAGATTCCTGGCCAGTGAGTGAGTATGTAGGCTCTTGGGTCATTCCCTTGAGTTATTTCATGCTCTTCAGATATTGTGTGTAGGCTGCTTATGACTAGACTCTGGGGGTTATTGCACAATAGGCATGTTGGACATGTCAAGATGTTGGGTATTCGTGGTCAGGATCAGATATGATGATGTTGTGTTTATGTTGTATGATTATATATATGTTTTATATCTGACTTGTCATGCAAGAAGTGAGTTCAAGGGAGTAAAGGATTCTCTATAAACCTTGAGCTTACTGAGATTGTTGTTATCTCACCCCTTCTTGGGCACATCATTTTAGGTACCTACCATAGTGATGAGCCCTCCATGGGCAAGGACCAAGCACGTGGCTAGTGGAGTGCCATTTGGATATTATTTGATAGTGTGTTTAGTGTTTTTGACATGCTACAGTTATATTATTTTGAGATTATGTAATTGTGTAATAATGCTCATAACTTGTATTTGATGAGCTGATGAAGAATTATGTATTGGTTATGAATTTGTTTAGATTCATCTGTTGATTATATGAAGATGTTGTGATTGATGTTTAGTTTTGGGCATGGAGTCTTTATGTGTGTATTGACCCATTGCGGCGATCACAATCCGTGTGGGACTTGTGAGATGACTGATTATATATAAACTATATCTATCAGGATTATGTTATAGTGTGAGATTCTTATCTCTCATATATCCGTTAAACAGACGTTATACTGTTTGTAAGACTCTAGCATGAATAACACTTGTTGTCACATCCGGTTAGTCAATGGCCGCTAATAATGGCTAATGGGATTAGTTTGTAGTTGTATGTTTTAGTTTTACGCTTACGCAATATCTCAAGTGAACACTTTTGGAAATGTTTTAGAAAATGTTTTGGAAAAAGTTAACTCATATTTTATAAGACGATTTCATATTTAATAAAATCAAGTCTTTCGCTGTGTACGCTAAATATCATGTATGTTAATAACCAGAGTACTACGAGATGTTACATTTATCTTATCAGAGCAGTTTCACCAAGACACAACTCATAGTTCATTAAGGAAAACAATGTTTCATTACAAGAAAATCCTAAGCCAAAAAAGGTTACTTCTACCTCACCCTCAACCTACGTAAGAGATTTAGCTCATAAGGAGCATGATAAAAACTACCAAAGTACTAAAGTAAAACTTCCAAAAACTAAATTGTCTACTGCGCGAGGTTGAAAATTATCCTCATTATCGCCCTCTCCCTTTTATTGTAAAGGGTATCTTGCAATCCCAGCCGCTGCTTAGATCAAAGGTTCATATTTCCTCAAATCCTCTATAATCAAAGCATTTCTCCATACTAGCTCAGCCCTAATATGCAGTGGTCCCCTTCTTCTTTTGTACAAAATTTTAAGCCGATTCTGCACATTGAGGTGTTGTTCCCACATTATCTGTTGTCGCTAACGTGTCTGAATCCGATTGGTTGTTTTTCCTGCTCACTTACTATAACTGCTTTCTTGTCTCCTTTTTGTATTTTATGTTTTCATTTCCTTCAAGTTTCTCATTTTGCTGAACCAGGCTTGTTCTTGGTTTGGTCTTAGATTTCCTGCAAGAGCAATTCAACCCATTAAGCTCACAATTAATAAATCTGGCCAAATTGCTCCAGTATTATGCTAATTCCCACATTTACAAAGGCTCCAACCTAGTTTATCAATAAATTATATTTAGGAGCAAAAAATAAATTAGAGCAGTTGTTTCACAACGAAAATTTGGATTTGAAGAGTAATTAACCTATCAATGGACCTCAATATTTTAGACCTATCAGGTATAAAAATGGAACCTTGAAGGATATCTTCGCGGAGAAGGCATTTCTACATTTCTGTCGTGAAATATCCGGATATTGATATTCGGATATAGGTTTGAGAATATCCGGATATTGATATCAGATATGTGACACGAGCTGTCAAACTCGCGCAAATTAATAAAATCAGGTTTCTTAAAATTTGTAGTAAAGCATAAGCCTGAGTCGTCTCTCAAGGAGATCACAAGGATTAAAATCGCAAATTAAAAACAGAAAATGTTTTTGTTCGCTTAGATTAAAATAAAATAGAATGTAAAAAGATGAAATTGAAATCGTAATTTAAACAACCAACCTAAGGTTAAAATTCCTAGGACGTCCTTCCCCGGATAAAAAGATACCAAATTCGTGATTAACCTCAATTGAATTAGAATCCTTGTATTCAATTGAGAACCCTCTCTACGCGATCGCCTAGCATTTGATCAAATATGGTACTTCTACTCATACAATAGCAGAGTATTAGGCCGTTTGACTTAAGGTCATGGGATTAATCAATCTAATCATAAAATTTGATGATTAATCTCCTTCCATAATCGCAATCGCGAATCTCAAATTGAATATCCACAATCGCACGATAGCAATTTGAGTTTAGAAGAGAAACGAATCTGATTTAAAGGAAAAGTTCAGATCCTTTAGACTCTTCCATGGAATCCATTACCCTTAGGTTGATTAAAAGGTTATTAGCCTCGCATGGCTAAGGTAAACATAATTAAAAATTAAAAATAAGAAGAAGACAAGATGAAGAAGAAGAACAGAATTGAATTAAAATCTACAGAGACAATTTGTCGATCGTACAAACTCTCAAACGAAGACTGCCGACTAGTTTCCTAAAAGAACCATTTTAAACCCACCCAAACCATGTTAGGGTTCAACTAATGTCGGCCCGTAATAAAAATAAAAACAGAATTAAAACTAAACAAATGGTCTTGGGCCTAAACAACATTGAGTTCTAATTACAAACTTAAATCAATAAATCTCTATCAATTAATGTTCGACTTGGGCTCTAATTTCGACCATCTTCCTGTCTGGACTTGGCTTTCTTGTCTGCATAGAATTTGTATCCCTTTGAGTTATATTTAAAGAGAAACAAGAACGGAGTCAATCGAACACCTGTGGAATGAGATATGGTCAAAATACTAAAGTAACGTAAAGCTGGAAATTAATGACGAAAATAAATTAAACCCAATAAACAACCAAAATCTAATTTAACCAAAAAGACCATTATTTTCATTCCAAATATTTCTAAAATACTAATCAAGAGTGATAAATAAGTGCAATAAAATATCCATTATGAATATGTCCCTGACAAATGTCCAGATATTCTGTAGTTTTCATGTTTTTCACTATTTTGACCGAACAAAACCTAGTTTAATGATCTAGGACCATTAAATGAACTACGAAAACTTTTGTGGAAAATATCAAGTCTAAAACTATGAGACTTTGTGCTTGGGGCTTTGGAAGGAGCCTGCAGTATACTAAACAAAAAATAAATATTATTCCATTAGACTTCAGCCTGCAGTATACTCATATAGGTGACACATATTCACTTTGTTCACACACATCAAGAGTTGTTATGCAAGTGTGAAACATGATCATATATTCATATATATATATATATATATATATATATATATATATATATATATATATATATATATTAGAAGTCACTTAGAATCATTTAGAAGTCACTGAAAATCATTAAGATGCATTGGAATTCAAAAACCAGCATGAAAACTGATTTCTGCATAAAAGTAATCGAATACTTTTTGCAAAGTAATCGAATACTTTTCTAAGTAGAAAAGTAATCGAATACTTGATAAACAGTAATCGAATACTTTCTGGGTTTGAAGAAGTATTCGAATACTCCCTGAAAAGCAATCAAATATTTTCTGTTATTCGTGACTTAAACTCGAAGAAATTCAAACTTTTTGATGTCCAAAGGCTATAAACGACTAATAACTCACTGAGCACCTATAAATACATATCATTAGGGTTTTGAACACAAGAATTAACACTGAAAAACTTAGAATCAAATAAATCTCATAATTGAATCCATATTGGCTTGCTTTTGCACATGCTTGAGAAAAATCTCAATTACTCTTTCATCTCTCAATCTTTTTCTATTCTTTCTTTTTTGTTTGAACGTAGAGAGGTGACTCTACATTTGTTTAGCAAGAGTGAATTGATCAAAGTGTCATCATAGACTTGTAAAATTTCAGTTGTAAAAAAGTTTCCTCAAGCACCTGTTGGAAGCTTGATGATAGTGAAAACGATCAACCTCAGTCTAGACGTAACTCTCAAGTGGTTTAGAGAGTGAACCAGTATAAACTCTGGTGTGATTCTTCCTTACCCTATCTCTTTTGATTTCTGTCAATTGAATTTCGTATTGATTCTTGATATATGCCATATTGAATCTATTTTAAGGATTATGATCATTACTTTTATGTCTTAATTCGTTCATGCATAAATTCTTGAAAAAGGTAGGCATAAACATTGAAATTCTCTTATTTTCCCATTTAAAATTGATCCACTGCATATTGCCTCTGAATTGATGTTATAATAATTGTTTTAATTTTGTTTTGTAATGGGAAATAAGATTACATTTTGTTTAAATTGATTTTGGTTGATTTTGGTTAAAATTCATAAAAATTTCATTAAATAAAAAGTGTACCCAAATTATTAAATGAAATTATTTTTTACATTTTTCTGATCCAGAAGTTTCTCACTGCATAAGAGGGAAGGTGTAACACCCTGTTACCGGACCGGTGTGTTATCAAAAAATATGATATTAAGCGCAGTTACAATCACAATGGTTATTTAAATTTACGGGGAAAATTTCTCTTTTTAATATCGTTGGTACCTTTCAAATAACGGTGATCATAACTCAAAACTTATTGCGGAATTATGAAAGACATAGCTTAATACCATGCAACTTACATTTAAAGATGCCAAGTGGTTCCCATAAACCAACAAGGCTGAAAACCTATTTTGTTCAAGTTCAATACCAGTGTATTCACTATTTTCTTATTATCTAATTACTTTAAAACTTCTCTTTTGACTCTCATCACTTAATATGTTATAGCTCTTTGTGTTACCTACACGTGGGTTCAAACCGCGCTCAATTTGGAGTACCGTAGCCCAAGTTATGGCATTTCAAAGAAAATGGGTGCTGAAACAACAGGACCCCCGCGCTGACAGTGTCATTCCCACGCTGATAGCGCCAGCAGACAGTGACAACGGCGCCCACAGCGCCAGATTGGCGCCCACAGCATCAAAGTACAGGGGCTGAGTACCCAGAATAGGTAAGAGAAAGATCTCTAACTTCCAAGAAGGCCAAGGGGTCCAATTCCATCATAGGGGAGACGAAATTTGGGCAACACCCTGTTTGTATTTCCAATATTTCCCGAGAATTCGCCAGTGTTCCCTTTGTTTTTACAAAAATCCCCAACTTCGCCAAGGCAACCTAAGACATCAAGGTATATAAAATCATATGGGTGGCACACACAAGGACCAACAATGCCTTGGGGCACTTACAACCCATCACAGTCCATTTACATGTATGATATTCATTATGTTTCAATCGCCAAAGTTCCATTGCATGCTTTTGTTAACCATAATTATAATCAATTCTACAATAGGCCTAAAGCCCTTCCATCATATTATATATGCTTCAAATATATCGTAGGTGGCTATGGACAAATCCCATGCTCACACAGAATATACATATAAATCCAAGGCATAGTTATACATCCATTTTTGAAAGACTTACATATAGTCATGAATATACAAAAGCATGGCAATATCAACATGCACAAGCTCATAACCTAAGTTCAAAGTATTAAACATTGTACTATGTGTATTCAATAAAATCCTTTAACATGCTATTCCCTCCATGTGCACCTCATGCTCCACTCTTCCAGACTCAACCTAACTTGAAATGATGTCCCCAAACGCGGGGTGAGATATACAAATATATCTCAGTAAACCAAGGGTACTAGAGGATCACTCCACCCCATGGCTCACTCAATGTGCAACAACAACATAGTATGAAATGCATGGCATACAATATCACATCAACTGGGGACAAATCCAAGAACATCCACATCTGAATTACGTTCAAGGACCCCATCATATAACTCCCGGAATCTTCCTGGTGCCTCTCCCATGGTTGAGACGACCCCATGGCAAAAGCCAACTGGAACTCCTCATGAACCCTATCCAGCGGAAGTCCCGCGTTTGGATCATCCTGGTACCGCTCCCAGAGTCGACCCATGACAAAACCCGACCGGAATCCCCAACGGAATCTCCGGCGGAAGTCCAAACCAACACACATCTACTGGCCAGAGATCAAACAATTCACACACAACATGCTCCAAGCATGTCACACAATCAAGCAATAATGCATGAACATACATATTCACACAATGTTCAAAGACACAAAATCAAACCACAACCTTCCACTAGGTGTGGTGGAGCACACAAGGGACTAAACCCAAGTTCCAAAGGTTTACCTCGACTCCGAAGCCAATGCTCCACAACGTAAGCTCCAAGCTTAATCTGCTTCCATAGCATCCGTGAGAGGCAACCTGAATGATCAACAATCATGATCATCAATCCATTTGCAATTGCACATCAATTTCATAATAATTATGCTCAACAATTATCCATTAGGTTCAAAGACCACCATACAACTTATTCAATCATCCCAACCTCTAGATTCATCAATCTAACTCACTTATCTACCAATGTATCAACCATTGATTAAACCATATTTTCACTTCAATTTTTTTCTAAGTTATAAATCATCATTTTCACCTAAGATTTTCATGGCATTTCTAGCTCAAACACGTCATTCTAAGACATTATCATCTAATACAATTTTTTCATTTGAGCTCCCTATCATCACACATCAACACTTAAAGACTTAGGGTTCATACTTTTTGATCTACAAAATCAACCATAAAAATGATGTAAATATACTCACAATCAAAGCTTGACACTCCTTCAAGACTTATCCAAGCAATGAGAGATCCAATGACTCCATGAACATCAATTTCCTCCAAAAATTTGAATCTGTCTTTGGCCAATATCTCCACAAAGAGGCAATTTCAAGGCTTGGGAGTACCACCAATGGTTTTAGAATGTGTTTTCCAATGAATTTCAACACAAAAATCAAAGGATTTGGTGGAGAAATGGATGATTTAGAAGAAAGGGGAAATTTTCATGAAAATGGAGGTGGGAGGGGGCTGCATCCACGTGAAGAAGAAAGGAGGGAAGGAGAGAGTGTGTGAGGAAAAGGTGAGTTTGACTCACTTAAATCACAGGTGGGTCCCACACGCGTTTTAACTTTAATCAATCACCTAAGTTCGACCACAAATTCATAACCTACATATTTTTCTGGTTCATGACATATTTTTGTTTCCTAAAAATATTGATAAAAATTTCACGCTTATCGGTACAATTATACCGCAGTATTTTACACTGAAAAAATCACTATTCATCAATTTTTCACAAATTTTCCTATTCACTCGATTTTTCGTCCTGAATTCATTTCCAGCATTATTTTTATCATTTGAGATCTCCTAATCCATTTTTCATGCCCCGGGTTACGTGTTTGGTAATTTACCATTTTGCCCTTTTTCACACAGTTTGGCCTTAATTTCCGGATTTTCACTAATTTTTCCCTTTTAACCCACAATAGCATATAATTTCACTTTTAGATTTACGAGGTGTTATAGAAGGAGAAAAAAGATGATAAGTTTCCTACTGTAATAACCCGTTACGTACCGGTATTGTTAACATTGATTATGATATTGAGGGCAGCTGCAATCACAGCAGTTCATTTAAAAATGCGAGTAAGCTTTTTCCTTTTCATTACGTAAGCCTTTAAAATCAATAATAAAACGTAATGAGTAAAAGTTGTGATCATAACCAGTGTTGTTAAACCCGACCCCGGTATCAACCCGGTCGGGGTACTGGGTCATTGGGTCACTGGTCGGATCGATGGGTCACTGGTCGGACCGGTTGACCCGAATATATATATAAGTTATAAAAAAAATATAAATATGAACACATAAATTTAATTATATTCTCCATATATAAAATAAATTAAACAAGTTTCACTAAATAAGCTCAAAAATATGAAGCATAAATAAATAAAAATGCATGCTATTACTATGTCAATTTAAATTGCAACTCATAATCCCCATAAAAATATCTCTCAATGACATTGAACTCATATTTTTCAAATTCAACTGCATTAAAATGACATATGTCACATTCTCTTAATTTATTATTCCGCAAATTGCTTCGGTATTGGGAACTGGAATTTGAAGTCGTTGTAGAAGAATATATTAGCAAATAAAATTACAAAAAAAAAAGTTTTTAAATGAGTTCTACATTTTTTTTGATAAGATGAAACAGTTTTGGTTTTTTGAATTTTTTTTAAATGCATGACCCGACCGGGTCACGGGTCATCGATTTTGACCGGGATTGGCCGATTTTATCCGGGTTTTGACTGGGTCGATGCATGGTCGGTCCAATGCTTGACCCGAACCGGTCCAATGACTGGTTCACCGGGTTTCGGGTCGACCCGGCCGGGTCGGGCCGGGTTTTACAACAATGATCATAACTGAAAAATAAACACGGAATAACTAAAATAATTGCCTAACTATCATATAATACTTCTTTCAAGTCACTAAGAGGTTTCCATAAACTCATTTAGCATAATTCTTACTTTTACGGTTTTTACATAATTGAACATGGTCCAGTATTTTGGACACTGAAGACAATCCGCATGCTAAAGCTGCCAGCCAACCTCAAACAGGACTCCAAATAGCCTCTACTCTTTCAGCGATTCTGGACTAACTACTATACCAATTTCTCTCAAATTTTTATACAGTAAACTAGACACCTTAATCTTCAATTTTACATATCATAGGCCTAATTTGACTAAGAACTGGGAGAGAAATAATTTTCCCAAAAAAGGTCACTCGACAGCCCCTACAGCAGTGCGTCCTGAATAGTCTGTACTCAAATGCCTCTACAGGTCTGCGTACAACTCCAATGGCTACCAAATTTTGACACAACATAATTGACATCTCAATCTTCAAAATGGTGCATGGCACGTCCCTATTGGACCTCTATGGAGGGAGATATGCTCTACCAAATTTCACCCAAAATATTCCATTTTATAGAAAATTCGACAGCATCTCCTTTGTTTATTCAATCTATATCACTTTCTCAAAAGTGTGTTATTATCCTCAATTGGTACCTAATAGACAAGGGTGGCACTCAAGGATCAAAAATTCCTTGGTGCTCTTACAACCTATTACAATTTACATCAATTTCTTCAATGTATAAATCCTTACTTACTTTATCAAACTTAAACTTATTTCAATCACGTTAATCCATTTGCATGCATTCTTCACATTAAACATAAATCATATCCTAAAATAGGCCTATTGCCCTTTCACCATACATCATACCTCATTATTAAGTCTAGCCTATGCCAAAGTGGCCTCAAAATGCAAAAAGCACTATGATCTTCAAGTACCCATCACGTGGGACTCTTTCCCACGGCTCCAGCCCCACTGCTACTACCTGAAATAAATGCCCCAGCACGGGGTGAGATATACGAATATATCTCAGTAACCCAGAAGTCCTGGAGATTAATCCGCCCAATGGCTCACTCAGATGTAAATCAACAATATATTACAACAACAAAAGAGGGATAAAGCAAGTGATTTAGTGAAGTAGGGATGCATAAGGAGTAAAAATACGATGAAGCTTGTAACAGCCCGTTACGTACCGGTATTGTTAACATTAATTATGATATTAAGCGCAGTTACAATCACAACACAACCCATCTAATTACCATTTAAAGCATGAAACATCATCCAAGTAATTTACACAACATCTTTTACTTCTTTTTGCCTAAAGGCCGATTTGCACACTAATTCATATCCAAGGAATTTCCATCAATTCTAACCACTCCACACCTCATATCATCCTATTATATCATCATACAATCATACGACAACTCACCAATATACTCCCAACACATTTCCAAAATTCAAAGTCTTGACACCCAAAAATTTTACTAAGTTAAAAATCAATATTTTTCCTCAATAATTTTTATTGCATTTCTAGCTTTAATGCGTCATTCTAAGACATTATCCTCTAATACACATTTTCCAATTGAGCTCTCTAACATCACACATCATACATCAAAGTTTATGCCTCAAATTTAAAATCACAATCAAACCATGTAAATGGGATGAAAAGATACTCACAACCAAGGCTAGATGCTACCCCTACACTTGTCCAAGCAATGGAAGATCAAGTAGCTCCATGAACATCCGTTTTTCCCCAAAAATTCGCAACTGTATATGGGCTGGATCTCCTCAATGGCGCAGTTTCAAGGGAAATGGATACCACCAATGTGTTTGGAAGGTTGTTTCCAACAAATTTCAACACAAATTTTGTTGGATTTGGTGGAGAAATGGTTAAGTTAGGAAGAAAGAAAATTTTGCATCCAAGAGGGAGAAGGAGGGTTGTGTGCGCAGCAAGGGAGAGAGAAAGAGAGAAAGAG
This sequence comes from Gastrolobium villosum, assembly GCA_032173675.1. NCBI lineage: Eukaryota > Viridiplantae > Streptophyta > Magnoliopsida > Fabales > Fabaceae > Gastrolobium > Gastrolobium villosum. The sequence goes on from JAVKPL010016077.1 coordinate 14,831, forward strand.
AGTGATGATGAATAGTGGTGATGAGGTGGATAAGTGGGCTTAAGTGGTGTGGGTCCCACGCGATTTAAAACTCATCCGAATTTCTCTCCGATTTCACTAAACGTCCGTAAATTCAAAATTTATTTAGAAACTCTAATTTTTAACATTGACCATTGTCCTTTAATTATACTTTATCAGATGAATCCGGAGTTTTCCGGTCATTCGGAGAAAACACTATTTTAGACTATTTCGCGTGCTGTTGGCACGCTTCCCCAAACTGACTTAATTCCGTCAAATATTTCCAGAAATCATATTTCCTAACTCTATAAACCATTTATAACTCATATTTGAACTTAGAGCTCAAAACTCAACTGGCACGTTTTACGGTGCAATAGTACCGCGGTATTTTTACCCGCGAAAAACACTATTAACTAATTTTTCTGAAACTTGTCTGTCCACTCAATTTTTCGTTTTGAATCCATTTCCGGGGTTATTTTTATCATCTGAGACCTTCTACTCAATTTTTATCTTCCTAGGATTGCATGCATGGCTAATTATCGTTTTGCCCTTTCTTTGTATTTTGGCCTAATCTTTAGGATTTTCCCTAATTCTTCACTTAATCACTCATTTAATCTTTTAATACTTAATTTAAAATTGCGAGGTGTTATAAAGCTGGAATGGTCAATGCCAAAGCCACGCAACATCCGGCCTATTGGCCTCGGCATATAGCCTACGGGTTCTCATCCAAGGAAGTGTTCCCAGAACATCAACCAAGGCACCCTCTATCCATATACACCCGAGATTCCTAGAGTGCTCCTCAACGGATGACACTCCATGACCCCAGGTCAACTGGAACTCCCTCACGGAGTCCTATCAAGTGGAAGTCCGTAACGCCCGAAGGCAACAATCTACTGGCCAGAGACATGGTACATCCTATGTACCCACTATACATACATATATGCATGAGCATGTTATAATACATTATCAACATACACCTCTAACCACTACCCCCAAGGGCATGGTGGAGCACAAGCAGGGATTAACCCCAGTACCAAAGGGTTACCTTATGGAAGCTCCCTCTCTAGGTAGCTCCAAATCAATATACCACCGAGCTTGGTCCACCAAAAATGCCTACACATAGGTCATTCCCATTTCAATTAAAACCACATAACCACATACACTTGGTTATTCAAAAATTCATGCACTTTTCACAAGTACTTACCACAATCCTTTTGGTCAAGGACCAAAGGCAATCCACCAAGCTCACCGTTCAACGTTCACGTCCGTGGGAGACAACCTACAATGGTCACAAAAGGATCATCAATACCATGGTGCAACCATGTTAAAATACAAAGCACCACACTCCCACACATACACACCATGCTTCAGCCAAATGGCCCAAAAATACCAAACCTCTTAATTTTATTTCAAGGTTTCACTAGCTCCCTAAGCTTACCACAACACCAATTCATGTCCTTAATTTCATTCAATCATCATTCAACACCATTTTTCCCAATTATCCTCCTTTAGGCCAATATCCACACTTAGACATATCCATTGGTTCCACTTCCAATTCATAATCATCAAACCAACATACAACCTATTTAAACATAATTCACAATCACACAACACCAATTACATAATTTTCACATCATCCATCCTTATTTCTCCTCACATGGCCGAATTGTTCATGCTTGTATACCTAGGGATTTTTGATTCATTTCAACACTTCCACACATCATACAATCATATAATTAACTCATACAAATACTCCATAACTCAATTACACAATCCCACCACATATCCATTTCACAAAGTGATGCATACCAACTCAAAATTTGCCTAAGTTATCAACATTTTCACCAATAATTTTTATGAGCTCAATCATCATAAAACATCATTCTAAGGCACTGTTATCTAATGCACATTTTCAATTTGAGGTCTCTAACCATATCAATCCATGCACACTAACCCTAGGTTCATAAAATCAAATCCAAATAATCAACCAATGAAATGTGTTAAAACTTATCCACAATCAAGGCCCAAGACTCCTCCATGCAATACCCAAGCATTAGAGGATCAATCGACTCCAAGAACATCAAAATCCTCCTCAAGGTCGTGGACATGGGTTATGATTTTCTCCCAATTTAGTGAGTTTCAAGCCTTGAAAATACCATGGTTATGTTTAGGAGGTTGTTTACTTAAAGTTTGATGTAGAACTTTGTTGATTTTGAGTGAGTATTGATGGGGATTGGAGAAGATGAAATTTTGGACAAAAACTTGCACATGGAAAAGGGGAGCTCGGGTTGTGGAGAAAGGAAGGGGAAAGAGCTAGTGAATAGTGCCATTTGCTTAGTTGTCATCTTATAACTTAAGTGGGATGGGTCCCACCGCCACCTCACGCGATTCAAATTAATTCAAAACTCTCGTGTAATCCACTAAACGTCCATTAAATCCTAGACTATTTAGAAACTCCAATTTTTAACATTAACCATTGTCCTTTAATTGTCCTTGATCAGATGAATCCGGAGTTTTTCGATCGTTCGGTGAAATCACAGTTTAAGCTGTTATGCGCACTGTGGGCACGCTTCCCCAAAAACCCTATTTTCAATCAGTTTTCACCATAAATCATAATTCTTAGTCCTATGTACTATTTATAACTCATTTCCAAACCTAGAGTTTAAAATTCATTCGGCACGCTTTACGGTGCAACTGTACCGCGGTATTTTTACCCGGTAAAAACACTATTCATTTTTCCAGAGACTTGCCTAACCACTCAATTTTTTTCGTTCTGAATCCATTTCCTGGGTTATTTTTTCCATTTGAGACCTTCTACTCAATTTTTCTTTCTTAGGGTTACGTGTTTGGCAAATTACCATTTTACCCTTTTTACGTATTTTGATTCTAAATTCAGGATTTTCACTAATCCTACCCTTTAATCCATATTTTAATATATAATTATATGTTTTAGGAATACGGGATGTTATACCTACCATGTAGGCGAACCCAATCTAATAAGAAACATTTGAAAATTAATATTTTTTTCAGAGAGTCATTGAATGCAATTGTGATCACTTATGCTATTTAAATTTTAAAAATAATTTCTATTAAAAAACACTTTATCTATTTAGATTGTTTTTCTATTCATTCATGTTTTCAGAAGGAGTGTCGTTGTTATTCTCCGAACCTCCAATGTTAGTATTTGTTGATGTCATATTTTTTCGATTGGCAACTCTTCTCTTCTTCAGCCACACAGATCTTTGAAATTAATGCCATCGTCCCATTTCCTTTCTCTGAACCAGTCAGGAATCTAATGTAGTTCTCTTTATTAGTGCATATATCTCCTTATCTATGTAGATGACATTATCACCACGGGTAGTGATCAAGTTGGGATTGAACAAATGAAGTAGTATTTGTATAATCAATTTCAAACCAAAGATCTTAGCGAGCTCCAATATTTCTTAGGCATTGGGGTGACACAATCTAGACACAACATCTATATCTCTAAGAGGAATATGCTTTGGACATTTAGAAGAAACTAGCATGATGGGGTGCAAGCTTATTGATACACCCATGAATTCTAATGTCAAACTCTTACTTGGGCAGTATCTTGGTCGATGTCAAAAAATGGTCGGGAAGTTGAATTATATCACTCTAACGAGACAAGACATTTCTTTCGCAGTTAGTATGGCCAACTAATGTGATTCATATCGAAATGCAATTGTCAAAATTCTACTATACATCAAAGGAGCATAAGGAAAAGGTTTAACATACAAAGAGAACAAGCACGATGATGTTTGTGGCCATGCTGATTAGGAAGATTTTCCTTCATATAGATGCTCCAATTTAGGCTACTATGTTCTCCTTGGTGGAAATCTAATATCTTGGAAGAGAAAGAAGCAAATTGTTGTAACAAGATCAAATGGAGCTATTAGAGACTACAAGCTTTGAGCTTATCTAGTTAAAGCAATTGATCAAAGAACTATTTATTTGTGAATAACCAATGAAACTAATTTGTAACAATTAAGCAGCGTTTGTGCATATCGTCCAATTCGGTATTTTAATGAGAAAGCCAAGCATATCAAAATTGATTGTCACTTCATCCGAGAAAAGATTCAATCTAGAAAGATCAATATATTATTTGTCAATTCCAATTATCAACTTGCAAATATTTTCACCTTCACTCTTGAGGTCCCCAAGTAGACTTTATCTGTAACAAACTTAACGCATATGTTATATACACACCAGTTTAAGGAAGACTATTGTAAATGTTGTAATTATCTATAATTAATATTCAATTACTATAATTTTTGATATTTTGATTTTATTAAGAATCGAGTTTATTCCTTTAATCCAATATATTTTTGTAACCTTTTGTATATATGTTCTATATACAAATCCTAAACTTAAAGTACTCTAATCACCCTTTAAGGACAAGTCTAATTTCTCAACTAATATCAAGTCAAGCGGCATACTCGAAAATCCTCTCCAGGATTTGAACCTATGATATTTTGGCAATTCGTTTGTTCTGGAAAAGAATGTGCTCCATTCAATAAGCTACCAATGTAATAAATTTATGCCCCATTCATTTCCGCAGCACCCAAAATAACCAAGCCTTTCCTCACTAGGTAGGTAGAGCTAACTAAATGGATCAAGGCAATTGGACTATCAAAATCCAAATGATAGTCGACATTATAAAATAAATTAGAGCTATCCAAACCATAAGCATACATTACTATTGAAGGAGAATGTAAACCTAAATCCCAAGTCCTCAATCCTTGGACTAAATTGCTCCCAAAATCAATTTGGAAAACTTGAACCCATAAACAAAAAAGGGTATTATCAGTACCAGAAAGGAAAAATAAGAAAGAAAAGGAGGAATTGTGATTTGTGAAGAGGAAATCACATCAATCACACCAATTAATTTCAACATAGCACTCCAGTGCACTAGGATTGTGGGGCCTCTCATTTAATGCACTTATAAGTTGTGTTCCAGATGGAGAACCAATTCATCTATATGAATCTGGGCGCTTTGGCTTGCTCTGAACAACAGCCTCAATCTTCTCCATCACAGCAGGGGTCAGTAATGGAATGACATCAATTGCTTTCATGTTCTCTTGAATCTAGGCCAAAAAAACAGGAAAATATGATAAAATTATAATGGCCAAGTCACATTCTTGAAGGCAAGTCATACCTCAAATTAAGATATGAATTATGCATGGACAGGAATGTGTTAAGTTTTTTTTGTTTTTTTTGGTATTACCTATATATATGCAGCATTATATTTTTTTTAATCATCTTCGTAACTACTAAATAATATCAAAAGGTATACATATACAATGAAATATGCATTATGTATGGTCAGGAGGACTTTATTTCTTATGCCTGCTGCATATGTAGATTTTCTGTTAGACAATTAAATAAATGTAAACATAGCAGCCTATGGTGATTGATTGTAGTTTCTCCACATCTACAAAAGGTTAGAATTTAGATCATCATTAAAAAAAATTACAATATAAAATATATATTCTAGAAGTTCCTTCCACAAACTATACCTGTGAGTACAGAAACTCCATGTTCCCAGACCAAAGCACCATTTACAAGATTTTATACTTCTTTGTAAGTTCAATTCAGTCTGTAACTCTGTACCAACTTTATAATAACCGTTCAAATTTACAATCTAAACTCAAATAAATTCCACTAGAGCTTCATATTTTATTTGCTCATTTCAATTTGATCCATCTATTATATATATTTTTCAGTCCAACACAATAGCTTTTGAATAGATAAAATCCAAGTTCGTAATTCCTACATCTGTGCTAATACATCGTCTATGTAACACTTATTGCATGCATGGTGCATGAATACTTTCACCGGATCTTCTTTTAACAAAAAATAATCTTCTTTTTTTTTATTGGTCTTCCCCCTCCCCTCCCCTCCCCTCCCCTCCTCAAAGAAATATAGATATTTTGTAACTACTTTTTTTAAGACTAATCATAATGTAAACCCTTTTCTGATTTTTCTATCCCTTTTTTTGTTTTTTAAACATTTCCTTATGCTTATAAATTAAAAATAACAATGGCTCCCCCGCGCCCTCGAAGCAATAGAGTAATTGGTGACTGCTTCTTGTTAGACTCATCTTGATGTAAACTCTAATAAAAAAAATTCCTTCCTTTTCTTTTAGTTTATATTTCCTCATTAAATCTAAATGATTTTACATATCCTAATAGGACCTTCTATCTGATACACTTATATGTGTATACATATACATTTGTGTGCGTGAGAGAATGATAGAAGCTCATATCTATAGATGGAATGTTGTTGTAAATATTATTATTATTTATTTATTTGTTATTTGTTGTATTGGGCTTAGCCCATTAGGTCAAGTATTCTAGGTCTTGTATTCTCTATAAATAGAGAACCCTTTTGTACAGATGATTAACAATTCTATAATATATTAGAATACCCTTTTTCAAGTTGGTATCAGAGCTTTCAATCCTGAGGGCTCTGCTTCCGCGCCTACAAAACCTTGTTCGTCTCTCGCTGCCATCAGCCGCCATCGGAAAAATTTTCCGGGGACCTCTTGGACCGAGAACATCTCTGTTTCTTTTTTATTTTTTCTTCTTCACACATCAGAATACTCAAAACCTGTTCACCCACGTTCCTGTTCACCCTCGTTGTCAAACTCAGAACCTGTCCTCACGATTTGGGCACTTTTCCGATCGTTTTTTGCTCCGACCAGCCACAGACCCAGCCGCACCTGCCGGACGACGCCGCCCTGAAAAAAGCCCAAGGTCATCGGACGTCAGACGCGCCTCCACGCGCCGCCAGCTTCTCCGGCGTGTGACGGCACGTCGCGGAGGTTATCGTGGTCGGACCACTGCAGTCTTGATCGTCTCTTTAAGGCGGTTCTGGATCTATGCTCACCTCTTTGATCGGAGGTCATTTAATATTCTGTTTGGTTGATTTTATCGCTGGTTGTTAACTTTTTTATTGAAGAATGGCCGAGCATGATAGTTCTTTGATCTTATCTGGTAAGAGCACACGTTCTACATCTCTTCTTGCTTCTTGCACTGATTTTAAAACCTCATGGATTTTGGATTCTGGTGCAACTGATCATATGGCTTGTCGTACTGAGTTGTTTTGTTCTTATCATCCTACTGTTGGTAGTCATACTATATCCGTAGCTGATGGATCCATAAATCAATTATTGGTTCTGGTAACATTCAAATTCATCCTTCCTTGTTTCTTAAAAATGTTCTTTATGTTCCTCAGCTTTCTACCAACAACGGAAAGAAAGCAGTAGGGTGCAGATGGGTTTATGCCCTAAAATATAATTCTGATGGAACTCTTGAAAGATACAAGGTTCGATTAGTGGCCAAAGGTTACACTCAAACCTATGGCATTGATTACGAAGAAACCTTTGCTCCAGTTGCAAAGATAAATACAGTGAGAGTCTTATTATCCCTTGCTGCCCATTCCAATTGGGATATAAATCAATTTGATGTGAAAAATGCTTTCCTCAATGGTGAGTTAGAAGAAGAAGTCTACATGGAAATCCCACCTGGTTTTGATTCTGTAAAGAGAGAAAATAAAGTTTGTAGATTAATAAAGGCCTTGTATGGATTGAAGCAGTCACCTCGTGCCTTGTTTGGAAGGTTTACTAAGGTTATGATGACCTTAGGATACAGACAGAGTCAAGGAGATCACACCCTTTTCTTCAAACACTCCCATAATGGGAAACTTACTGTGCTCCTTGTATATGTTGATGATATTATCACAGGTGATGATTCTGTGGAGAAATAGATTCTGCAAACACGGCTTGCCTCTGAGTTTGAAATCAAAGACCTTGGAAAACTGAGATATTTCCTAGGGATAGAAGTAGCTCATTCAAAGAAAGGGATTTTCATCAGTCAAAGGAAATATGTTCTTGATCTTCTTAAAGAAGCAGGGAAACTTGGGTGTAAACCCTCTAATACTCCTATTGAGCAGAATCACAAGATAGGCTATGAAGAAGAGAGTCCTCCAGTTGATAAAGGACAATATCAACGGTTAGTTGGGAAACTGATCTATCTGGCTCATACTAGACCAGACCTGGCTTATGCCGTTAGTGTTGTTAGTCAGTTTATGCACGATCCAAAAGAGAAACACATGCAGGCAGTAGAGAGAATTCTTCAGTATCTTAAAGCTACTCCTGTTAAAGGATTGTTGTTCCGACGGAATGGCAATCTATCTTTAGAAGTCTACACTGATGCTGATTATGCTGGATCTGTGACTGACCGACGTTCTACTACTGGTTATTGCATGTTTCTTTATGGTAACTTGGTGACATGGAGAAGTAAGAAACAAGATGTGGTTGTCAGATCAAGAGCAGAAGCTGAATTTCGAGCTATGGCCCAAGGCATTTGTGAGTTACTGTGGCTCAAAATTGTACTTGATGATCTCAAAATAAAATGTGAGGAACCTATGAAACTGCTATGTGATAATAAGTCCGCCATTTGTATAGCTCACAATCCAGTTCAACATGATCGGACTAAACATATTGAGGTCGACCGTCATTTTATCAAAGAAAAACTTGATAGTGGGCTAATTACCACTTCATACATTCCCAATGGGCGCCAATTAGCTGATCTATTGACAAAAGGACTTCCTTCAAAAAGATTTCAAGAACTTACTAGCAAGCTGGGAATGATAAATATCTATTCCTCAGCTTGAGGGGGAGTATCGTAAATATTAGGGTTTATTTCTTATTGAAAATATTAGGGTTTATTTATTTGTTGTAAATATTAGAAATTAGTTTTTCTTATTTATTTATTTTTAATTATTTAGAATTCTCTAGAAGGATCTAGATTTTTCTAGGTTTTACTTTTATTATTTTTGGGCTTGGCCCGTTAGACCTTTATGTACTCTATAAATAGAGTACTCTTGTACAGTTTTATTCACAATTCAATAATATTTCAATATCTCCACTCAAAAACTTACAACTGATTTGAATTGTTCTATCACATTTTTCCCTTCTCATTGTGTTATTCAGGATCTTACCACGAAGAAGACAATTGGAGTTGCTAATGAACAGGATGGGTTGTATCATCTCCTTCCAGACCATGCTGGCAAAAATCAGTTATTAATGACACGTCATCCTTCTACTGCAGAGTCTATGATTTGGCTCCATCACAAGCGTCTGGGGCATCCATCATTTAGTCTTTTGAAGTCTATGTTCCCTTCTTTGTTTCTCAATAAGTCGGTTGAGACCTTTCATTGTGATGTTTGTGAATTTGCAAAACACCATAGAGTGTCATTTCCTTCTAGCACTATTAAAAGCATGGAACCTTTTTCTCTTATCCATTCTGATGTTTGGGGCCCTTCTAAAGTGCACAGTGTTTCAGGTGCAAGGTGGTTTGTTTCTTTTATTGACGATTGTACTCGGGTAACATGGATATAATTGATGAAAGACAAGTCTGAAGTACCAAAGATATTTATTCGGTTTCATCACATGGTTGAGACTCAGTTTGGTAAGGGTATTAAAAGACTCAGATCTGATAATGGTACTGAGTACGTTAATCAACGCCTGTCACAATTCATTTCAGACAGAGGTATGATTCATGAACTCACATGTGTTGATACCCCTCAACAAAACGGTGTTGCTGAAAGGAAAAATCGTCACCTCCTTGAAGTTGTTAGAGCATTACTTTTCCAGACATCTGTTCCTAGTTCTTAGGGGGAGAAGCAGTGTTAGCTGCAACTTTTTTGATCAACCGTTTACCTTCACGGGTCCTTAACAATATCAGTCCTATTCATTCCATGACTTCTTTCTTTCCTTTTGTTCCCATATTGCAGAGCCTTCCACCAAGAGTGTCTGGATGTGTTGCCTTTGTCCATGTTCATAAACAACATCGGAGTAAGTTGGATCCTAGGGCTCTTAAGTGTGTCTTCCTTGGATATACCCCTTATAAAAAAGGGTACAAGTGTTATCATCCACAACGTCGAAAAAATTTTGTTACTATGGATGTCACATTTCAAGAATCTGAATCTTATTTCCTAGGTCCTCATCGTCAGGGGGAGAACCGTTTTTCAGAAGACTCGTCCCCTTCCTTCTTTGAGCCTGGATCAGACTTCTCTCTACCTAGTGTATTTGCTCCTGGTGTGTCAGAACCTTCAAATACACCTGAGATACGGAAAATTTTGACACCTGAATTGGTATATCAGAGGAGGAAACAACCCATACTGTCTCACCAGCAACCTCAATCGTCTGAACCACTGGTAAGTCCTGAATCTCCTGTTTCTTCCGAGTCTCCTGTTTCTCCTGAATCTCATATTTCTGATCATGATGTTAATACTTCTGGTGAGTTACCCATTAATGTTGATTCTGATAATTTGCCCATTGCTCTTAGAAAAGGAAAAAGATCTTGTCACAAGAAAACTTGTTCCTCCTATCCCTCTTGTACTCAATACCCTATCTCCCACTCTATTTCCTCTGCTAATCTTCTCGTGCAGCACAAAAGCTTTGTTTCAGCACTAGATTCTATTGCAATCCCAAAATCAGTACATGAAGCCTTAAAAGATGGGAATTGGGCTCAAGTCATGCAAGAGGAAATGAATGCGTTGGAGAAAAATAAAATATGGGAGCTTATTGATAGACCCAACGGAAAGAAAGCAGTAGGGTGCAGATGGGTTTATGCCCTGAAATATAATTCTAATGGCACTCTTGAGAGATACAAGGCTCGATTAGTGGCCAAAGGTTACACTCAAACCTATGGCATTGATTATGAAGAAACCTTTGCTCCAGTTGCAAAGATGAATACGGTGAGAGTCTTGTTATCCCTTGACCGTCATTTCATCAAAGAGAAACTTGATAGCAGGTTGATTACCACTCTATACATTCCCACTGGGCGTCAATTAGCTGACCTATTGACAAAAGGACTTCCTTCAGACAGATTTCAAGAACTTACTAGCAAGCTGGGAATGATAAATATCTATTCCTCAGCTTGAGGGGGAGTGTTGTAAATATTATTATTATTTATTTATTTGTTATTTGTTGTATTCGGCTTAGCCCATTAGGTCAAGTATTCTAGGTCTTGTATTCTCTATAAATAGAGAACCCTTTTGTACAGATGATTAACAATTCTATAATATATTAGAATACCCTCATTAAATCTAAATGATTTTACATATCCTAATAGGACCTTCTATCTGATACTTATATGTGTATACATATACATTTTTGTGCGTGAGAGAACGATAGAAGCTCATATCTATAGATGGAATGTCAATGAAAACTATCTAATAGAAAGCCTAGATCTGTTATTCTACAACTAAAATAAACCATGCTTGCCAAATTAACCATTCAACACCAGTACACCACTTCAGATAACAAACCTCAATATCCCACCAGTCTCATTTTCCTTAAAATATGCAGGAAAGGAAATAGAGTGAGAATGAGCATGCAAAGTGCTAGAGAGTACAGGAAGAAATAGAAAAGCACAAGCAATGAAAGTTTCAAGGAAGAAACAATAACAATTGTTTCAGTGTTGTTCATGTCATTCATCATTTGGAAGACACAGGCAAAGAGTCAGAAGGACAGCAATTAACAGAAATTTTACCAATATATTCACCTGATACTACTAGTATATATGTAAAAAGTCTAAATTTTTGGCCTTTAAAAGGCTTAAATACTCAATAGAAAACTAAATAGGTTGATCTCTATTAGAATATATGAAAAATATCCTATATTCTCTTAAGTGTATCTTATAATAGTTTAAAGTATCTTAGATGATGATAGGAACCTTGATACAGTAACTATGGAAGAGAGCAGTAGAACATCGAAGGAGAAAGAGGTAAATCAAAGTGGTATCGATGGAATTCCGGCGAAGGTCATTAACAGTGAAAACCAAAATGATGAGTATCGCATCAAGGCAAAGCGGATAGAACTTCCGGTGTTTTCCGAAATTGATCCCGTCGGATGGGTTGCTAGAGCCGAAGCTTATTTTGCTACCCAGGGGACACCATTGTCCATGCACATCCACTACGCCCAAATTTGCATAGAGGGTTCCTAATGGCATTGGTTCAAGGTGCTCAAGGAATCCGACGCAAAGTTGGACCGGGAGAGCTTTAAACATGCCCTCATCGATTGATATGGGGAAGGCCATTTTGGCAACCCATATGCTCAATTAAAGGGACTGCTACAAGACAGAACTGCGGATGAATATATGGAGGCTTTCGAAATGTTGTCCGCCCAGATTCCTCCAATGTCAGACGAACAATATAAAGTTTATTCATTGGTGGACTTAAGGAGGAGATAAGGCTCAAAGTTCTGTCCCTCAAACCGCTAAATCACTATAAAATGATCTCCATGGCCAGAACTATGAAATGAAAGCTTCGAGGTGGCAAGATGACATAGGTGGCGCGTGAACAAAACCCTTTTCATCGAGGAATTGTGTCTATTCCATCAAATACAAATATGAGTGTCCACAAGCCAAACCATTACCTATTGCACACCCTACTCGACCCAATAGACCTGATGAAAAACGAAATGGGCCCAACCCAAAGGGAGTGTGAAATTTGTCTTATCAGGAGTTAATGGACCGCAGGTTGGAAGGGCTTTGTTTTAAATGTGGGCAAAACTATAGCCTAACCCACCAGTGCCGAGTGAAACAATTGCGATTGTTAATTTGGGAAGAGGATGAGCTCATGGGAAACTCAAATGCCCTAATTGCAGTTGAAGAGAAAGGAGACACTGACGAGTGGAAGTTGGTGTGGAATCACGTTGACTATGAAGGACTGAGCCCCAAGGTGATTCAAAGCTAAAACGATGAACCTGGAAGGGGAGTTAGAAGGTTTTCCAATTCTCGTATTAATCAACAGTGATGCTAGCCACAATTTTATCGCCCCTGAATTGGAGTGTTCACTCAATCTGCCAATCAAGGATACAACGGAGTTTAGCGTTAGTTTGGGCAATGGAAGTCGAAGGCTCTCGCAGGGAAGGTGTACGGAACTCAAGTTACAGTTAAGGCAGCATCATCTGTCGATAGGTGTGTATCTTCTTGAATTAGGAGGAATCGATTTGCTTTTTGGGATAGAATGGTCAGAAACTTTGGGGGAGGTATGTTAGGACTGGAAGAAGAAAACTGTGCAGTTTTCCTTTGGGGGCAAATTGATCAAACTTAAGGGCTATCAAATGCGCGAAAGGGGATAACCAACAGCATTACAGGGGCTTTTGCATGAGGATAATCTTGAGACCAAAAGCAAGAATGATGTATCAGATCCGTGGTTGGGAACACTCTTGACTCAAGAACAACGGTTGGCTCTAATTAGTTTGTTGGACCAACATCAGAGTGTTTTTACCAAGCAACAGGGTCTGCCTCCTTTTCGAGCATATGACCACGCGATAAATTTACTCCCAGGAACTGGTCCTGTCTGTGTTAGACTCTATTGATATGTTCATCATCATAAAGACGAAATTGAAAGGCAAGTGAAGGTTTTATAGGAAGCAGGATAAATAAGGCACAGTGTGAGTCCGTTCTCTAGCCCTGTCATCTTGGTGAAGAAGGATGAAACCTGGCGAATGTGTGTCGACTCTATAGAGCGCTCAACAAAGTCACAAGTATCCAATTCCCACCATTATTGAATTATTGCATGAACTGCATGGTGCTAAATATTTTTCCAAGATTGATTTGAAATCTGGATTCCACCAGATTCGTGTCCAGCAAGAGGTCACCTTCAAAACAACATTTCGTACACATGATGGACATTACGAGTATCTCGTAATGCCATTTGGATTGACGAATGCTCCATCAACATTCCAATCAACCATGAACTCGATCTTCAGGAAAAAATTACAACACTATGTGTTGGTATTTTTTAACGACATCCCGATCTATGGGAGGCTCATTTGCTGCATTTGGTAGATGTGTTACAACTATTACAGGAGCATCAGCTTGTAGCACAACCTCCCACCTCGATCATATCATCAGCTTGTAGCACAACATTTCGAGCAAATGTAGAGATGGAGAAGCCACCGATTGCTCAGAGGAAGAAAAACGAAATACCAACACAAAGCGACTGCAAAATTCCACCTCTAAGCAGCAAATGAGAAAAGCTGCAATGGACGAAGGAAAAACATAAAGAGGAAAGGGCTGGGTCCATGATGAAATTGGACCAATATGCAGACCAGACCAATATTATAGTCAATTTGATCCAAGCCCAACCTAAGACAATCCTTATTGGGTGTAGAGATTGGACTCCCAAGGCCACATTTAGGCCCAAATTAAGAGGGCAACAAAAACCTAAAATTAATCCAGCAAGACATAACGTCCCTCACTATAGCGTGCTTGGACTCTCTCTTGACGGTCCTCAGATTTGTGCATCCACAACACCCTTGCAGCGACTCTAGATTAGAGGCAGAAAGAATGTGTTTCTGGCATCAAGCTCCTGCTCGACAATCTAGGTGATAGCGATGAAGGTGAGAAGGAGGATTGGTCTAAAGTCGATTTCATCCTATCCTCCGACGAAGCTGATGATGGGCAGAGGGTGAGGTGTAGCATCTTGTCATCTCCACTCCATCGAATCGAGAAGGTCTTGGAAAATTGTATGGTGCTTCGGGGACTGTTGGTTTTAACGAAATAGGTTATGTGGGGATAGATTTACAGGTCTATGTTTTCAATTAGAAATGTTTTTCTTAGTTCAACATGCCCTGGTTCAGGTAGTACCTCAAACATATATACCATTTGATATTAAAAGAGGATTTTTTATTAATTTTGAGAAAAAGCTTCTTAAGGAAATTACCGATGTGACATTGCTGAGCCATGGTATGGGTTATGATGTTGTAAAAAGATTATGTAGCTCTTATACTCTTCAACAAGTATATACTGATGTAATTGGGCAAATTGTCAAAAAGGTTAACAATTCTCTTCAAACTGGATATGCTTGCAATAGCATAAGAAACAAATTTGCAAGTAATGGAAGAGAGTCGTACAAAGGTGTTAATTGCTGCAAAGTTTCATGCTCAGAAAATTCCTGGATGTAGGGACTTCCAAACATTGGGATCCGGGTGGAAATTATTATGTTGGTTGCATATGTGGATCCCTACAATTTAAACAATGGGATCCCGGAATAAGGTTATAGGGGCTGAAATTCACCTTGAGGACAAGGTGAGAGTTTTAGGGGGAGTATTGATACGGTACGACAGAAAATATGGAAGAATACATCTAAGTAAGAGGTGTAGGGGATTACAAGACCCATGTGCACAACAAAAGTTAGAATTAAAGGGTGAGTCAGCATTGGGGGAATGGAGGGAAAGTTGGTTAGAGGAGTCACATTGTTTGCAATCAGTTTGTTATAAATAGATAGGGTAAGACTGAACAGGAATCATCTTTGGAAAGTATTAGGATCCTTTTGGATATTGGAAGAGACCCCTGAGCCTTTCGAATTGCTCAGGAATATCCTAATTTTCTTTTATTTTCATGTGTTAGTTCTCCATTGCTTGTAATTTGTCTCTATTTGTATCACAATTTTATTGTTAATGCAAGAGTCGTACTGTTTTCTTTTTAATTCTATTATCTTTCTAGGTTGATCCCTATCAGAAAGAGACACAGTGCTCAAGTTATCACAGAGAATAAGAGGAGTGTTGAACTGAACTCGAAGCTCACGAAGAAGTGATTCAAGTCAAAGGACTTCGATAGTAGCTGGAACAAAATTGCGATACTATGCTTCAGTGCTAGATCGAGCAACAAGATTCTGTTTCTTGAACCACCAAGAGACTAAGTTGGAGCGGAAAAACACACAAGCTCCTGAGGACCTACGATCATCTGGGTCACTAGCCCAATCCGCATCACAAACATAGTAGTTAAATGCGGATTGCGGGCTGTGGCGGCAACCCCTGAAAAAACTCTCTAGCGCTATTATAGGTTGCGGTTGCGGAAATAGCGGAATTAGATAAGTTAGATATACCACACATATTATATGTTAAAAAATAAAGATATTAAGAATAATTCATCAATACAAGCAACATAACAAATTATTAAGAATTAAAAAAAAAACCATCATAAAAAAAAGGAAATTAGATATCAAAGACAGAATAAAACAGATTAAAAAGTTTACCAAGAAAAAAAAAAGTTAAAAAAATGTTAATAAAAAAAACCATCAAAAAAATAATTTAAAGGTTATTTGTGGTTTTTTTTTTAAAAAAAAAAAGAGAGTTAAAAACCAAAATAAATACTAAAAAACCAAAAACGAGAAAAGAGAGTTAAAATACATTTTTCACTCTCACCAAAAAAAAAAAGAAATACGTTTTGCGTAAGTAGAGTTTTGCGAGAAAAAAAAAATGCACATACAACTGCTGGTTAGTTTACAAGAGAGAGAGAGAGAGAGGAGTTTAAAAAAAGAAGAGTACAGAGTAGAAAAGAAGAGTACAGAGTAGAAAAGAAGAAGAAGAAGAAAACGGAAAGAACTCAAAACAGAGAAAGTCGTCGTCGGTCACCGTTCACCGGAAGCGGAACAGCTGGATGCTACTATTCGCTGCTGTCTAGGGGTTTTTTTCATTGTTTGACGTATAAGAGAGAGTGTGTGCAGAGTAAGATTAAAAGTAAGGGCTAAAAGACAATTTAACCCTTACAAAAAAGCCTGGTGGGTCATCATACAAAGGGAAGTGTTGCTTCCAAATAAGCAAAATAAGCAGTTTTAAAAGCATGATTGCATTAGTTTCACAATTTTAATGAAAACTCTTGGTTCTTTTTGTAAAGTGCCTTGGATGGGGATTTCCCACTTGATAATTGAAGACTGCTATAATACAGAGATCTTATGATTCAGTCACAAATTGACCCTATTCATTATTAAATTTCACCAGAATAATTGTAATCATAAACTCTAGATCAACCCTTTGTATATAGTTCTACTTCCAATCCCAGTCAACTGTCAAAAAAGTATAACAACCAGATTTTATTCTGATGTCATTTGGAAGATATGCAACATTTTGTAGGGAAAAGCAGAGCATTATACAGTTTAAGCATCAACTGCAAAAGCAAACCAGTATATTGGGGTCTGGAACGACATTAATTCCTTATGACCAAAAGTGGGACATCTAATAACCAATGTTAAAAACTTTAACCTCTCAGTCTTAGTTTAGCTTCATTCACTTCTAATAAAAAAGTCTCCACACGCCATTGGGAAAACAGAATAGTGCACATCCCCAAAAGCCATGCTTTTAGTAATGATGTGAAAACCTCTCCACACTAATAGCACACATACTAAAAAAAAGAGCAGGCATTTATTTATCGTTTAGTTTCATAAATCAAGGACAACAATATTAAAGAAAGGGAAAACAAAGATGATAGAAGGAAAAAAGTTAAATAAGGAAAAACGATCAATAGCCCTGGCTCATAGGCACTAACGTTAGAAGTGGATGATCTTAACAAACAGTTTCCCACAATGCTATTGAGATATAGTTCTGAAAATTAAAAGCCTTAATTTCATCCATAGAAAAGGAAATAACTCATTGTTTTAAAACAATTACTCTCTTAATGGTAAATCTAATAGAAAAAATCCCTACAATAAATCGCATCGCTAACTAATGTGAATCAATTGAGTTATACTGATACAACCCAAACAACCAAATACAGATTTAACCAAGAACAACAGCGAAATTAAGCAAGAACATTAAGTATTCCATTTCTTCATCCAAAGAAAATACAAACGGAGACAATTTAACAGGACACTTGAGGGAAAATTTACAAGGTACTAGAAAAGGGAAATAACAAGTGCAGAAAATGTAAAAGATAATTGTGAGACAGTTGGAGAGGCCTCACTCTCTCCCAAGGTTCCAATCTAACAATATTCCAGATGCCTTACTCAAGCACCCCACCACTCCTCTTAACCTCTTTCCCGTAACCAACTACCCATTCCTTGACTGCATTCTGTTAGAGGGTAACTTGGTCAACACACTCACTTGATCTAATCACATTACATGTGCCAACACCCATAGCAGCAGTATCACTCAGGTCCATGCCCTCCCTTGGGCCAATCTGTGCATTTTGAAGCCCAGTATCTCCTATTTTTATCTCTCTTGTATACTTTCCACAGTGGGTTCGTATCATATACATATCAGATCCTAATATAATTATATAACCAAATTGAAATCAATAATGCCAATGCCTGATATAATTTACCAAACAATCTCCAGCTACAATAAGTATTTGTTGCTTAATGCAGAATGTATCATTATCATAATATATGACATAAATACACAATGAATGTCTTCAATACCTAAATGATGCTTGAACATGCAAGAACTAACCTGAGACTCCTTTGTAGCACCACAGATAACTGACGAAACATTAGGATTAGCAGCACACCATGCAATTGCAAGTTGAGATAACGGCACACTCAGTTCATCTGCTATTGGCTTTAGATCATCAACCTTTCGGAGCACATCATCAACCAGTGATCGTGTTGCCAGATTCTACAAGACATGAGAAATGGGGGGGAAAAGGAAATACCTATTTGCTTAGTAACCTAAACAAAGGCGGCAGAATAATCCCATCCATCATTCAATGCATATTATCACAAGTCACAACAAATATCTTAACTGTAACTTCGAACATAAAACAAACAACCATTAATAAATCAAATGCAATGAGTCGTTGCAAACACCTCAATTCAGAAGGGTGCACACTACAAGGCTTTTAGTTGGTCAATAGAATACCTGCGTTGTGCAGGTAGGTAAGGCTGTTAACTATATGGAAATGGATCCTCTCATGTCTCATTTAACATGATCTGTGTCGTCCATAGACAAGTCAATGGCTATCTTGTCCCCACTCTCTATCCTAATACTTTTTCTCTCCCTGTCTTGTGTCACTATTGATTTAGTTAAAATACATTGGATCATGTGACATGAGACGATACTTTCCCGACTTGAACTCACTCATTAAGGGCATGTTTGGTGCATAGGATAGGATAAGGCCTCATAGTATAAGACTTGATAGTATAAGGCCTGATTGTATAAGACCTGATTAAATTTTAAAACTATCCAGCGATTGGTATGATATTGTATAAGATAATGTATTGTATAAGATAATATCATCTAATATTTGGTAATGCAATGTAACATACTAAATAGGATAAAAAAAATATTTTTAACAAAAATAATAAAGAATTTATATAATTATTCCAAATATGTTATATTTTATAAAAATCTATTGCTCAATATGTTTGTTAGAATAGTTGTTTTGTATATAGTCCCACATCGTATAGTTGTTCAGTATATAGTCCCACATCGTGTAAACTCAACCCATTAGTTTCTCCTAGTCTCTATATATAGAGAGCTCTTATACTGTAATTGATTCATTTCAATATACACAACGTATACTTTTACAATTCAAGTTGGTACCAGAGCTATTTCGGTCTGGGAACCCTAGCTTCCGCTTAGAAACCTTGTTTCGCTTTAAAACCTAAGCCCACTGCTTAGGAGTCATCTTTTCTTTGCCATGCGTCCTTCCGGCAAGCCATCAAGGACTGTAAGTCCCCTCCAAGCATCTTCTGAACGCGTCCACACCTCCAACGATCACCGGAACCGCCGTCAGCCACTGTTCAGGCCACCGGAGCACTTTTCCGGCGAGTTTTCAATCCGGACCAAACGCGACCAGCATCCTTTCCTCCCGGCGACCAGCTCTGTGGAAGTCCGGCCACCATCGGAGTTGCCACGCGCTCTCACGCGCCTCCTGTCTTCTCTGCCCGAGGGCTTCACGCGCCACCATCTGTCGGCGCGTGAGCACTATTCCGGCGGCTTTTTCCGGCCGTTCTTGGACAGAGAAGCTCGTCTTCTCCTCCTCTTTCTGGATCTGTGGTTGTTTCTTTGTGGGTCTAATTTTTGTGCGCACCTCTTCTTGATCGGTGATCAGGTTCGTTTCTATTTATTCTGGTTTATATCTTTATGATTTTGTACTATGGCAACAAACTCTCCGGTTCATTCGAAGGTCAATTCTTCATCTCCTTCTGTGAAAAAATCTCCCAATATCATCTCTACCAATGTTGGGTCCATTACCTCTTCAAAATTGAAGGGATCTGTTAATTACAAGAATTGGGCCACCTATGTTCGAGTTTGGTTCTTTGGACAAGGATATGGGAACCATCTCACGACTAAGTCTACTGCTGTCCCTAAAGAGGACAAGTCTGATTGGGAGAAGATTGACAACCAGCTTCTGAGTATCCTCTGGCAATCTATTGATCCAGTCGTCTTTGATATCTTTTATTCATTTCAAACTTGCACTGAAGTGTGGGAGGAAGCAAAGAACCTCTACACTAATGATGTTCAACAACTTTATTTCATCATCTCTCAGTTTATGGAATTGAGCAAATCATCCGACATTCAGATGGAAACATATGTTGGCAAGCGTCGATCTTTGATGCAGGCATATTTGGATATGCTGACTTACCCTACTGATGCTACTGCATATCGAAAACAGGTGGAACACCTCTTTATGGTTGTCACACTTTCCGGCCTTCCCGAAGAATATGATAATGTCTGTGATACTATCTTGACTAGTGGGGAACCTGATCTATCCATGACATATCAGTGTCTTCTGAATTTGAAGAAGAAATCTACTCATGCATCATCTTCTGCAGTTGATTCTACTGCTCTAGTTTCCTGTACTGACTTTCGCGGGAATATTGGAGGTGGACGTGGTCGTGGTAAAGGCCCAGTAGGCCCAGTAGGCCGTGGTCAGCGACCTCGTTGTCATTAATGTCAGCAACTTGGTCATTATGAGGAAAGCTGCTACACAAAGTATCCTCACTTGCGATCTTCTTTTGCTGCTAATGTAGCTCAATCGGATACTGCTTCAAATGGTACAGTCTCTATCTCCTCTGACGACTATGCAGCATTCCAGACTCTTCTCAAGAAAGCCTCTCCTCAATCTCAGGCCTCTGCTTCAGAAACTGGTAATACTGTTACTTGTATTTCTCATTCTGCATCACTTGGTCCTTGGATATTTGACTCAGGTGCTACTGATCACCTCTGAGGTAATAAGGAACTTTTTCATCTCTTACATATTCTTTCAAATTACCCTCTTTTACTCTTGCTGATGGAACTAAGGCTCCCGTTCATGGGATTGGACAAATCTGTCCAACCTCCTCATTGACCTTAACATATGTCTATTACATTCCTAATATCCCTTATAATTTGATATCTGTTAGTAAATTGATCAATTCTCTTAACTGTATCGTCACCTTCTCAAACCATTTTGTTTCTGTGCAGGACCCAGGTACGGGGAAGACGATTGGAATGGGCTGTGAGTCACGAGGTCTGTTCTACCTGGCTGTGCCGAGAGCTTTAGTTGCTTGTTCTATCACAGAATCTCCCCAACTCATCCACAGTCGTCTCGGGCATCCTAGTCTTTCAAACTACAAAAGATGGTTCCTCTTTTATCCGGTCTTCAGCCTTTAGATTGTCAGTCATGTCAGCAAGGAAAGCACATACGCTCTTCCTTTGCTAATCGAGTCAATAAACGAGCTGATGCTCCTTTTTCAATTATTCATTCAGATATTTGGCGTCCTAGTCGTAGTGTGTCTATTTTAGATTTTCGTTATTTCGTTACCTTTATTGATGATTTTTCCCGTTGTACTTGGATTTATTTAATGAAGAACCGTTCTGAGTTATTTTCTATTTATCAAAAATTCTCTGCTGAAATTAATATTCAATTTGGTGCTTCTATTCGTATTTTACGAAGTGATAATACTAAAGAATATGTTTCTGTAGACTTTTCTAATTTCTTAGCCACAAAGGGTACTTTACACCAGAGTACTTGTCCTCACACTTCACAACAAAATGGAGTAGCTGAACGAAAGAATAGACATCTCATTGAGATTGCAAGGACTCTTCTTATCCACATGCATGTTCCTCTTCCCTTCTGGGCCGATGCAGTACTTGCTTCCTGTTTTCTCATCAACCGCATGCCTTCATCTGTGCTTGATAATGACATTCCTTATACCTTATTGTTTCCAGATGTTCCTCTCTATCCTCTATCACCACATGTCTTTGGTTGTAGTTGTTTTGTTCATGATCTTACTCCTAGTAAAGACAAGTTAACATCCAAAACTTTTAAATGCATTTTTCTTGGTTATTCTCGTCTTCAAAAGGGGTATCGTTGTTACTCTCCCGATCTCAAGTGTTGCTTAGTTTCCGCTGATGTCACCTTTCTTGATCAACACTCCATTGTCACAGGTTGATCATGTTCTTCCTATTCCTTTTCTTGACTTGTGTTTGCCAACTGCAGGTACTTCTATTCCAAATACGCAACATATTGCTTCAGTACCTGAGGACCGTCCACTTCTCACTTATCAGCGTCGTAAAACTGTGCCTCCTGTTAACACAACCCCTGCTAACTCATTGCCCCTGCAGTTGATTCTTCCCCTCCGGATCCTTCACCAAAGGCTCTTCCTATTGCTCAAAGAAAAGGTACACGTACTACTCGTAATCCTTATCCTCTTTATACCTTTTTGAGCTATGACCGTCTTTCTTCTCCTCATTTCACCTTTATTTCTAGTCTTTCTTCTGTTTCTATTCCTAAAACCACAGGTGAAGCACTTTCCAATCCAGGGTGGCGCCAAGCAATGCTAGATGAGATGACCGCACTTCATACCAATGGCACTTGGGACCTTGTTTCTGCTCCCCCAAAGAAGTCTATAGTGGGTTGTCGTTGGGTTTTTACAGTGAAAGTTGGACCTGATGGCCATATTGATCGTCTCAAGGCACGTTTAGTTGCAAAAGGTTTTACTCAAATCTTTGGCCTTGATTATAGCAACACATTCTCTCCAGTCGCTAAGATGGCATTGGTTCGCTTATTTCTTGCCTTTATTGTTGTTCGTCACTGACCACTCCTACAACTTGACATCAAAAATGTCTTTCTTCATGGTGATTTACAAGAAGAAGTTTACATGGAGCAACCACCTGGTTTTGTTGCACAGGGGGGAGTCTGGGAAGGTGTGTCGTCTTTGCAAATCCTTATATGGTCTCAAGCAGTCTCCTCGGGCATGGTTCAGTCGCTTCAGTTCTGCTGTTCAGGCGTTTGGCTTAATCCGGAGTAAAGTTGATCATTCTGTATTTTATAGGATCACATCTCCTGATAAATGCATCTATTTGTTAGTCTATGTTGATGACATCATTCTCACCGGAAGTGATCAAGATGGAATTCGTCAGTTAAAACAGCATTTATTTAGTCAATTTCAATCAAAGGATCTTGGGAAGCTACGTTACTTCTTGGGAATTCAGGTGGCGCAATCTAGAAAGGGCATTTCTATCTGTCAAAGGAAGTATGCCTTGGATATCCTAGAAGAAACCGGTATGTTGGGATGTAAACCAGTTGATACACCCATAGATCCCAATGTCAAGTTACTGCCCGGACAGGGGGAGCCATTATCTGATCCTGGACGTTATCGAAGATTGATTGGGAAGCTCAATTATCTCACTGTAACTAGACCGAACATTTCTTTTGTTGTTAGTGTCGCTAGTCAGTTTCTTAATTCTCCATGTGATTCTCATTGGGATGCTGCAATTAGGATCCTTCAATACATCAAAGGAGCACCAGGGAAAGGTTTATTATATTCAGATCAAGGAAATACAAAAATTTGTGGTTATTCAAATGCCGATTGGGCAGGATCACCCTCGGATAGGCGCTCTACTTCAGGCTATTGTGTTTTCTTTGGAGGAAACCTGATTTCTTGGAAAAGTAAGAAACAAACTGTTGTTGCCCGATCTATTGCAGAGGCCGAATATCGTGCAATGGGAGTTGCTACTTGTGAGCTAATCTGGTTGAAGCAGTTGATTCGGGAGCTCCATCTTTGTGAACATAAACAACCCATGACTCTCATCTGTGACAATCAAGCTGCACTCCATATATCCTCTAATCCTGTATTTCATGAGAGAACCAAACATATAGAGATCGATTGTCACTTCATTCGAGAAAAGATTCAGTCAGGAGAAATCAAGACGGCATTTGTCAACTACAGTGATCAACTCGCGGATGTCTTCACTAAAGCTCTTAGGGAACCTCGGGTTGAATATATTTGTGGCAAGCTGGGTGCTTACAATATATATGCTCCAGCTTGAGGGGGAGTGTTAGAATAGTTGTTTTGTATATAGTCTCACATCGTATAGTTGTTCAGTATATAGTCCCACATCGTGTAAACTCAACCCATTAGTTTCTCCTAGTCTCTATATATAGAGAGCTCTTATACTGTAATTGATACATTCATTTCAATATACACAACGTATACTTTTACAATTCAAATGTGTCCAAAAAAATATATTAAATTTTATAAAAATAAAAATCATCAATATTTTAAAAATTAATATATTAAAAAATTAATTTTTGTTTTAATATATTAATCCTTATCAAGCCTAATCTCACCCCGTAGACTTGATTAAGTTTAATGATTTAGATGTATTAAGGGATTCTGCGGTAACTAAAGATATCATAACGTATAGTATAAGTTTCCCTTCTACATTATACCAAACATGCCCTAAGTTATCATTTTATTCAAGCAAGCATAGATCAACATAACAATTGATAAAAAGGTCATAATTATAATAATTACTTTGTAGTTTTCCAATGCAAAGCGGCTATCTTGGGGTATAACTCCTTTTTTGTATTTTCCAGTGAGAACTCCAGAAGCAAGAGGACTCCAGGTGGTGAGACCCAACCCATAGTTGGTGTAAAGAGGTAAGAACTCAGACTCAACCTATAGAGCAAACAAGTCAAAAAACAAACAACAATAACCAAAGCACACATGATTAATGAATGAATAGTAACACCACGCGACCTTATGCCTGGACAAGAGATTATACTCAGGTTGTTCCACAACAGGCCCAATCAAATCCAACCTATTAGCAACGGCCCAAGCCTCAGTGATCTGTTGGGCCGACCATTCACTGGTGCCCCAATAGAAGGCCCAACCCTTATCAATGACATGGTTCATGGCTCTCACAGTTTCCTCAATGGGGGTTGAGGAATCAGGGCGGTGACAATAGATGACGTCAACGTATTCCATATCGAGTCTCTTGAGGGAAGCTTTGGTACCTTCAACGATGTGCTTACGAGAGAGACCCTTGTCGTTTGGGCCTTGGCCACCCCAGAAGATCTTGGTGGAAACGACGATGTCGGATCGCTTCCAACCGAGTTCGCGGATGGCTTGACCCATGATCTCCTCGGCGCGGCCGTTGGCGTAAACCTCGGCGTTGTCGAAGAAGTTGACGCCGTGGTCGCGACAGCACTGGAGGAGGGACTTGGCTTCCTTAACGTCTAGTTGGTTACCGAAGCTAACCCATGCTCCGTATGAGAGTTGACTCACCTTCAGACCCGATCGACCAAGGTTCTTGTATTGCATCTTCTTCTTCTTGGTGGTGGTGAGATTGGATCAGTAATAAACAATGAAGGGAGAGCGTGTGTCTGTGTGTGTTACAGTAGGAACTGTGGGGTTTTGTTTTGTGACTGAAATGGAAGAAGCATGTGAAATCAAAACCATAAAAATTAACGGAAGCGATATTATACTCTTATCTTACATATCTCATTCTATACTCACATCAAGAGAGACGTGTCTCTATTTTCTTTTTTTCTTTTTTTTTAATTGATAGACTTCACTTAATTTATTTCACAGATAATTTCTTCCATATAATATGAGAGAAGTAAAAACACTTTTTTGGTTTTTGTACAGGGAAATCATTTTAAGTAAGATATTCTCACATCGAAATTGTGCCACATTTTTTTTTTCTTTTTTTAATAAATGATGTGTTCCATAACATCATATGTATATAGTAGGAGATAACAATCATCTCTGACCACATAAGAAAATAGAATCCTTTTGTGTATACGTGTACTAAGAAAAGCGAGAGCAGGGTGTGAATAGTGTGGTGAAAATAAAAACGGATCCTCTAATCTTAAAATATAAAAATATGATATCATGACGTAAAAAAAATTATAATAATATAATAAAAATTATAATCATATAAAACTAAATTAATGATAATAATTTTATAATTATTTATTTTAATATTTTTTCTTTTCTTTTTTTGGTAAACATTTTTTACGGTAAATTTTTTTTTTTTTAATTGATCTATTTTTATATGATTATAATTTCACATAATTATGTTATAATTTTTTTAACAAAAAAGATGCACTCCTGTAAAACTATGTTTATCGGAATCGAGTACATCAAAGTAAAGAAAACAATTTATTGTTACAAAAAAAAAACAATTTATTGAAGAAAAAAATTATTAATGGTAACGTGAGATAGACATATAAAAAAAAAATAAAAATAAATCATAACCCTACTTTATAGATAACTAGATGACTTTTGTTTACCTCCTTCAAAAAGCACCTAAAAATATCATAGCATCATAAAAGCGTAAAAAAAAGTTTTTATTTTAAATAGAAGCCATTGATTTGTTAGCATATTATTTTTTAAAAAGAAGTATTTGAAATTTTAAGTACGTATATGGGGAGAGTGACCATTTTGCCACGCTTCACCAAATTATTTACCAGATTGCCACGTGAACAATA
Organism: Gastrolobium villosum; assembly: GCA_032173675.1. Classification (NCBI taxonomy): domain Eukaryota; kingdom Viridiplantae; phylum Streptophyta; class Magnoliopsida; order Fabales; family Fabaceae; genus Gastrolobium; species Gastrolobium villosum. The sequence continues at coordinate 41,353 of JAVKPL010016077.1, forward strand.
AAAATTCTCGGGATGCCACGCAGCATAATTCGCTACACTGTGTAGCGAATTATGTTTGCAAATAATTCGCTACACAGTGTAGCGAAATATGCAGTGTCAGGTTTCACAGTCAGCAAAAATGACAAGTGTCAAGCTGACAATAATTCGCTACACAGTGTAGCGAATTATGCTTGTTTTGCTGCCAGCGTGACACGTGTCATTTTTGCTGACTGTGCAGCATGACACGGCATAATTCTCTACACTATGTAGCGAATTATTTGCAAACATAATTCGCTGCACAGTGTAGCGAATTATGCCGCGTGGCATTCCGATAATTTTTACTGTTCGCGTGGCAGTCTGGTAAATAATTTGATCAAGCGTGGTAAAATGGTCAATGTTCCGATATTTGGAGATTTTTAAATATTTTTTTATTTTAAGGCTCAAGATCTAAGTACATGTTTTGTTTCCATTTACATACTTCAACTCATTTAATTCATTTGTGTGGTACTTTTGACTCTTTTTGGTGTTGTGTGGCTCGTCGAAGTTGGTCCTCAACTCTTCTCCGTTGGAACCCACATTTTGAAACATTCTCGTTGTCACATAAGCGAGAGTAAATTAATTAAGTATTTAAGTAAATTAAACACATATTAAAAAAAACGGTGAACAATAGATCATGTAATTATCATGATAAATATTTGAAAAATAGAGTTCATACTAGACAAGTCTAATAGAACCCAGGTATAATCTGCGTAGCACGGATACGCTATATTTTGGAAAAGTTGTGTGTCGGACACACGGACACGCGTCCGACACGTGGTCAACATTTGGGGATACGCGGTCAACATTTGGGGACACGCGGTCAACTCTCCGACACGTTCCGACACTTTTTTCGGACACACAGTCAACTTTTTCCGACACGCGGTCAACGCTCGGACACGTTTTTTTTTTAATCTTAATTTTATTTTGTTAATTAAATATAAAAGAAATAATTTATAAATTGATTTTTTTCCTTTGCGAAATTTGACATGAAATATTAACAAAGTACGAAAAATTATTTATATTTATGTTATGAAATTTAAATATTTGATTGGTTATATGAATTATTATGGACTCTTATATGTATTAAATATAAATTATATTATATATATTAAAATTTTATTTAATATCAAAACGTGTCCCAATGTGTCGAAACATAACATTTTTTAGAATTAACGTGTTGGCGTGTCCCGTGTCCGTGCATCATTGGGTATAATTATGGAATATATTTAAGGACAAAGATGTCATTAGGGTAAAAGTTATGATTAGTTTAGTAATTGATCAAAACTAGGTCAAAACTTGAATTAGTTGGTCTAATTAAATTGTGTGACAAATTTCATAGTTTTAAAATACTTTAAATTTAATTAAATGATATCTATAACACCTCAGATATTTGAAATAGTTTTTTAATAATTAAATTGTGGGTTAGAGAGATTATTTAGTGAAAATCCTGAATTTTAGATCAAAATACATATGAAAGGTAAAATGATAATTTGTCAAATACATAACGCTAACATGTGAAATGGTAAAATTAGACGTTATTTGATGAAAATATTGATGTATTTTGATTCATAACGAAATTTAGAGTGGATAGGCAATTTTCTAGAAAATTGATGAATAGTGATTTTTATCGGATAAAATACTGTGGTACAGTTATACAAACTCATAAATGATATTACTGCTCTATGATTGAATATATGTTGAAAGATGTATTTAAAATCAAGAAAAAATGATTAGTGAAATTATTCGGTGAATTTTGATGTTTTTTTGGAAAACATGCCGAAAGTACATAACTATGGGTAAAATCATAATTTCACCAAATTACAAGGAAACTTTAGATTCATCTATTAAAATAAATTTAATGGACTTTGGTGAATGTTGACTTTTTTATTAAAGAATTGATTTATGCATTAAGTGCAGAGTAGTGAGTTAAATGAATAGGTTTTAGTGGGAAGATGACTTTCACTTAAAGGAATTAGACATATGTGTAAACACATTCTAAGTCTCTTTATCTCTCTTGGTAACGCACCATCAACTCCTTTTCTCCCTCACAAGATTGTGGGTCACCATTGTGCCATAAGAAAAGCTTGAAATTTACTTTATGTTAGAGACATCTTTAGGAAAAACACTTAACATCAAAGTTGTTCACCATCATCTTGGGAGTAACTTTCATGTTGTGAGTTCTTGTTGGGGAGCATTGTGTGGAGAGGTTTGTTCCCTTGAAGATATCAACCCATATGGTGTTCTTGATCTTGGAAGCTCAAAATTCTTGCATTGGTGCTTGAAAACCATTCCTATGGAGCTTAGGAGTTCATTTGTGGCAAGTACTCTCAATTTCATTGAGTTTTTGTTGAGATCGTAAAAATGATGAAGATATGAATAATGTTTATGGGTTGTGGTAGTTGGAGGCATTGAATGACCATATGGCTTTGGGATTCATTGGTTGTGTTGGTGTCTTGTTGATGAAAATCAAAAAAAAAAAAATTAAGGTCATAGGATTTGTAACTTAGGAAAAAATTTATGAGATGGACATGGATTACTTGTGAAACAAGTTATTGAAGAATTATGTAATTAAATTGGTGGTTGTTTGAATCATTAATAATAAGGTTGAATGCGAGTGTAATGCACAATAATTGGTTGAAAAACGCTTTGGTCCCTTGATTGTGCATCCCTCGGCCATAGGCCTTTAATTGAGGAAAATATTGCAAAATTGTGTTGTGGCTTGATGGATGGTGTGTGGGGGTGTTGGTAGCTTGGTTGGTGAGCTTGAATGATGATTGAAAGTTGTTAAAATTGAAAAATCTCCCTTGACCTCCTTTGGTGCATCCCTCAGCCATTGTGGCATAATTAGGGTGGAAATTATTGTTAATTATAATGGAGTGCAATTATGGTGTACCATGGTGTTGAAAGTAAACTGGCCTTTGAAGGCCGATGCATGTAAGGTGTAAAAACAAAATTTTTACTACACAAACATACATGCACACATGGGTTCATGCTTTAAGACAGCATGATGTTACCTTGTTTTTTGCCTGATCAGTCAGGGAGATCAATTGTCAGGCTTGAAGGGTTCAAACCCTCTAATGGTGATCCACACCACCGTTCATCAATGATGCAAGAACTCCTTGTTGAAAGCCACCAGATGAACACCACAGTGAGGCTTGCTATGGGCACAAGTGGTGAAGGTGGAGGCTAGGTATTCTGTTTGGAAAGGTGTAGTGTACTACCCTACAGAATGGTGCATGAGATGAAGGAGTTTAGGCTAGGTTTTGTGAAAAACCCTAAGGTGAATTATTGGACCCTTTGTGCGCACAATTTAGGTTAATTAGTAGGATGGAATGATAAGATTTTCTTACTTTGAAATCCCACCAAATATGCGCATGGTTGGAGGGAATCAAGGATTTGTTTGCAATTCAAAATTGCTAACCACCTTGCATTTGAATCCTTATAAGATTAGGTCATTATCCTTTCAAGATTCTGACCTAATCATCATCACATGAACAACCATATTATGCGCCCCATTTTGTCCTATTTTGAGTCCAGATACATTGAGTAGTTGCATTCAAATTTTGAATCAACTAACTCACTGATTCTCTTAACCAACCAAATCAAAATAGTAGTACATTTAGATGACAAAATGACACTCACTTTGAATTCAAATTTGTGCACCACTTCATCATTGAATAAGATCAAATATCTTTTTCTTGTTGCAGGGAATATTCCAAAAGATCTCATCTTATCCTTTTGTTATGAAACAACTTTTCATAGCCAATTCAAATACTTGAATTCAAATGTTCAAACATTCAAATTCAAAATTCAAAATTTCAAATTTCAAAATTCAAAATTCCTCATGATCATGATCTCATCACAGATACTCACGAAATACCTGTTCTATTCCAAGGGGTTTATCCAGTTCGTTCATATAATATTAACAATAATATCGAGACACAATATGAAACTGAATAAATAGTGCTTTCATTTATTTGCGACAAACAAAGTTCTACATCTATTGTCCTTTATTTAACCAAAAGATTGTCTCTAGGACACCCATATACTAACAATAGGCCCATAACGCGGGTAAGATATACGAATATATCTCAGTAATCCAAAGATTCTGGAGGATCTCTCCGCCCAATGGCTCCTCAGATGTAACATACAACAATGAATTATAATAACATAGGGCTATAGCAAGGGATTTAGAGAAATAGGGATATAACATAGAGGGATTTAGAGAGATAGGGACATTGTAACAGCCCGTTACGTACCGGTATTGTTAACATTGATTATGATATTAAGCGCAGTTACAATCACAGTAATTGGGTTAATTAAATTACGGGTAAACTTCTTCTTTTTATCATATTCCTTTTTATAACCATTACCTTATCCGTAATCAATTAAAACAACACCATAATTGTAAATGCAATACGCGGAAGCATTCAGCTTAACAACACCACTACTCTTTGTTTTTATTCAACTCATTTAAACTCCTCAAATTACTTTCATTTCTTACCCAGTTCTACCCCTTTACTTTAGTTACGCGTGGTTTCAAACCACGCACCATGTGGAGTTCTACCCATCAAGTTAAACCCCTTTCTTTTAGTCTAGAAAAACTTAAATTTTCAAAATTTACACTGTGGTAATCGATTACCAGTGGGTGGTAATCGATTACCACCTGTCAAAAATGAGGCAGTAGCCAATTTTCTCAATCCTCTGTTCTGGTAATCGATTACCGACTTTGGGTAATCGATTACCTCACATGGTAATCGATTATCAAAGCTCAGTAATCGATTACCAGTGAAGACAGTAGCCAATTTTTCGTCCCCTGTTGCATGGTAATCGATTACCATGCTTGGGTAATCGATTACTATGCAGTAAAAGTGACAGATTACAGCATTTTAAGCCCAAGAAGGGTTGTGTAATCCATCCCTAACATCTTAGTACTCCACACAACACTTAAACATACTCTTACGTAGGCTCTAGGCCATTCAAACATGCATTTTCATTCAATTAGGTATCATATACAAAGTCTTTAACATAATGGCCATTTTACATCAAATATGGTCCATTTTACAACATATTCACCAAGGCTTCTAACACAACGAATGTGGCAATGGACAAGTCCCATGCTCACTCAAATATATTATAGATCAAAAACAGCAGGATCTAAAACTGTGTATAAAAGTGTATATGTGGTGAAATTATTGAATAAAAATTGTCAGACACTCTCTCACTCAAATTCTTCATGTTTACAGGAGGAAAATAACAAATAAATGAGTAAGAAGAAAAATCAGACAGAAGCCCCACGCTCCAAGCGTAGGAACCCACGCTTGAAGCGTGGGAAAAGACTTCAAGACAGTGAGTCCACGCTTCAAGCGTGGAACTCCACGCTTGAAGCGTGGAGAAGACAAAAAGAGGCAGAAGCTCCACGCTTGGAGCGTGGATCCTGCGCTCCAAGCGTGGGATTGAGATGGACAGCTGTCAGTTGCGAGAAAAGGAGGATTCTCAGGTTATAAAAAGGGCATAAGGCAACCCTAGAAGACACATCTGATATTCTGAACAACTGAGGTCATTCGGAGGCGGAAGCTCTGGAGAGAGATCTCTTCTTCTACCTTTCTGTAGTTCTTTTAGTTTATGTTTTCAATTGAATATTGGATTCTAGCCATGATAATGGTTGGCTAGAACCTCTTTGCTGTAGTTAGGGTCACGAACCCTTGTGAACCCCTGATACAATGGATTGAGTTTTTATTGATATATTTATCTTTTGAATTTCGTTCTATTCTGATCGTATTGTTATTGTTATTATTAGATCCGATCAATCTAGTAAGTAATAATAAATCTGAGGATTAGGGCCAACAAGAGGGATCTGAGGTCTTTAATCCAGAAAGGGGATAGAACGACGGTATGAACATGATCTAGACATAGACATGATTCATATTGTAGATGTTTTAATTATCGATCTTTATGCTTGATCTCATATAGGGCACCTCAAGGAATTAGGGTTCTATATGAGATTAAAGGGTTAATTCCTCAAGGGATTGAGAATTAACTATTGATACCTTTATCTGATAATTATCTAATTTCACGATTTATATATTAATATTTAACTTAATCCAGAGTAAAAGGTGGGGATCATTGGTGAGTGTTCTCTAACTGCGCGCTTTTTCTCACATATTTAAACCCTTATTTCATTTCTTTTTCAAAAAGAACCAAAAACAAGTCTTTTAATTTTACAAATCAAATTCCCACACAATCCTGACATTCGTGTCAAAAACATCTTTGAAGATTTAATCTTAAAAGGAAGAGTTTTAATTGATTTAGACACACTCTCTGTGGATACGAACTTTGACTTATCATTGTATTACTTGCGCGATTCGGTACACTTGCCGATTCACGTCAAGTTTTTGGCGCCGTTGCCGGGGAGTGTTTTTCTTAAATCAATTAATCTTGATTTTAAAGATTAAATTGTTTTTATTTTATTTTATTTTATTTTTGTTTTGAATCTGTGCTACTAATCTTTTCTCTGAAGTTGTATGCAAAGCAGTGCTTTTCTAAGGAGAAGCGAACGAATTGCTCAAAAAGAGAAGGAAAGAAAAAGGGCACAGACAATTCCCATTCCAGTAGCCGAAACCCTAGAGATGGCTGCCTTTAATCAGAATGCTGATCCTAGGATGAACACCATCCTCACGCCTATCTTCAACAGGCCCAATGCTGGAATTGTTCCACCAGAACTTGGGAACAATCAATGGGAGCTCAAGTCCAACATCATTCAGTTGGCCGAGAGAGAAAAGTATGGAGGAGAGGACAATGAAGATCCTCACAGATTCATTGACAGATTTTTACGAATCTGTGACTCTACAAAGCCTCCACATGTTTCTGATGATGCAATACGATTAAGACTTTTCCCTTTTTCTGTTAAGGGAAAAGCTCTTGATTGGGTGGAAAGACAACCTGCGGATAGCATCATCTCTTGGGAAAATTTATCTGAAAAATTCTTTGCAGAGTTCTTCCCCATGGAGAAATACAACAACATGGTGAATGATATCACCTCCTTCAAACAACAATTTGGAGAGACCATCTGCGCTTCTTGGAATAGATTCAAGGCCCTCATGAGAAAGGTTCCTCATTATAACCTATCTCAAGGGGACCAAGTGAGAATCTTCTTCAATGGTTGTTTACCAGAAACGAAATTGGTTATTAATACTGCAGCAGGCGGTTCTTTGGGTGATAAACTAGCTTCTGAGTCATATCATCTTATTGACAAGTTAGCTAAGAACGAGAATGAAACATCTATAAGGACAGGGAAAAGGGAAGCAGTGCCAATCAATGATAATAGTGCAATGCTGGCAGAACAAAAGTTGTTATCACAACAAATGTCCAATCTGCATGCGAAGTTTGAAAGGATGCAGCTTTCCAAAGTTCAAGCAAGTGCAGTTGTCCTTGATTGTGAGTATTGTCATGAAGATCATGACACCAATACTTGTCCTACATTGATGTCCTCAGATTCTACTCAACAATTTCAGGTAAATGGTATTTGGTATGATCAGCGCCCTAATCAGCAAAATTTCTCAAGAAATCAAAATAATGCTGCTGGTGGTAATAATTACCAAAGGAAAAGTTATCAAGGTACTGGTTTAGATATGACATCAGACAACTATTAAAACCACCACCTATTCCAAAAAAAGAGCCTTCTGACCTGGAGCGTTTAGTCGGAACATTAGCACAAAGTACTAACGCTTTCATGGAGGAAAGTAAGGCTAATCAAAGAAGTACCAATGCTTTCATTGAGGAAAGCAGAGCTGATTCCAGAAATACAAAAGCTTCAATCAAGAACCTGGAATATCAGATTGGTCAACTAGCCCAACAATTATCTGATAGAGCTCCAGGTACCTTTCCTGGTAACACTACTACTAACCCCAAGGAAGATTGTCTGGCAGTTACAACTAGAAGTGGGAAAGTGGTATCATCACCACCAAAACCTATTGAGAAGGAAAAGAAGATCGAACAAGAGGAGAAACCTGAAAAAGAAAAAGAAAAATCTCCTGAAATATTGAAACCAACTGATGATGAGAAGGAGACAGCTACTCTTCCAAAAGAAAAATTTGAACTCAGTGAAGAGTATCTGATGAAAATGGCACCTTATCCTGGAAGGTTGAAGCCAGAATTAAAAGCCAAGAGTTATGACAGATTTCTTGATCTTTTCAAGAAATTGCATGTGAACATTCCGTTCGCTGAAGCATTGGCTAATATGCCAAACTATGCCAAATTCATGAAAGATCTCCTTTCCAGGAAGCAAAAGCTACAGGAATGCCAAACAGTTGCACTTAATGAGAAGTGCAGTGCTATTATCACTAGGAAGTTTCCTCCCAAACTTCGTGATCCTGGAAGCTTTAATATTGAAATTGAAATAGGAGACACAAAGATTGGCAAAGCTTTGTGTGATTTAGGGGCAAGTATTAATCTGATGCCCTTATCTGTTTGTAAAGCCTTAGGGATCACTGAATTGAAGCCTACTCTGGTTTCTCTTCAGCTGGCTGATAGATCCTTGAGGAAGCCAAGTGGAATAGTCGAAGATGTTCTTGTAAAAATTGACAAGTTCATCTTTCCGGCTGATTTTATTGTGCTTGATATGGAGGTTGAGAATGAAATGCCTCTCATATTGGGTAGACCTTTCCTGGCCACAGCCCGTGCAATGATTGATGTAGAACAGGGAAAGCTGGTGCTAAGGATGAATGAAGACACAATCACTGTCAATGTCTTTGATGCAATAAAAAGACCATATGATGATAGTGATTGTTTTGAAATTAATGTCTTAGAGGAAGTGATGCATGAAGATGAAACTCCCTTGCAAGAATTGACTGTTGAATTGCAAGAAAGAGATCATATCCCTTTTGAGGAAGACATTAAAGTTGCTAATGAGTTGCTTGAACAGAAGACTTCTGACAAGGAAATAGGTGCTCCTAAAGTTGATCTTAAGGAGTTACCTCCAGCCCTAAAGTATATGTTCCTGGGTGACAATGAAACATATCCAGTGATCATAAATAACAGGTTATCTGCTAATGATGAGAAGAAACTGAAAGAAATTCTTTTAAAGCATAAGACTGCTTTAGGATGGTCCATGGCTGATCTTAAGGGTATAAGTCCTTCTTTCTGTACGCATAAAATTCTCATGGAGAATGATATCAAACCTGTAAGGCAGCCTCAAAGGAGATTAAACCCCATGATGAAAGAAGTGGTGAGAAAAGAAGTAGTTAAACTTCTTGATGCTGGAATGATTTATTCAATATCAGATACTGCATGGGTAAGTCCTGTACAAACTGTGCCAAAGAAAGGAGGTGTCACTGTGGTGAAGAACGATAAAGATGAATTAATCTCTACCAGGACAATTACTGGATGGAGAATGTGTGTTGACTATAGAAGGCTTAATGAAGCAACTAGGAAGGATCATTTTCCTCTCCCTTTTGTGGATCAAATGCTGGAAAGGTTAGCAGGTCATTCTTATTATTGTTTCCTTGATGGATACAGTGGTTATAATCAAATTGCAGTGACTCCGGAAGATCAGAAAAGACAGCATTCACTTGTCCTTTTGGCGTTTTTGCCTATAGGAGAATGCCGTTTGGATTGTGCAATGCACCTACTACTTTTCAGAGGTGCATGTTATCAATCTTCTCAGATATGGTAGAAAAGTTCTTAGAAGTATTCATGGATGACTTTTCGGTATTTGGCTCTTGTTTTGATGATTGCTTAGGCAACTTATCTAAAGTACTGAAAAGATGTCAGGAGACAAACCTGGTCCTTAACTGGGAAAAATGTCACTTCATGGTCCAAGAAGGCATTGTGCTTGGACACAAAATTTCTAAGGAAGGTATAGAAGTTGATAGAGCAAAACTAATGCTCATTGAAAAACTACCTCCTCCAATTAATGTCAATGGAGTGAGAAGTTTCCTTGGTCATGCTGGCTTTTATAGAAGATTCATCAAAGACTTCTCTAAAATTGCCAAGCCACTAAGTCAACTTCTCATGAAAGACAATGAGTTCGTTTTTGATGATGCGTGTCTTAAAGCCTTTAATTTATTAAAGGAAAAACTCACTACTGCTCCTGTCTTGGTTTCACCTGATTGGAGTATGCCATTTGAGTTGATGTGCGATGCTAGTGATCTTGCTATTGGTGCTGTTCTTGGCCAACGAAGAAACAAACTGTTGCACGTAATTTACTATGCTAGCAAAGTTCTGAATGAAGCACAGGTAAACTATGCAACAACAGAGAAGGAGATGCTCGCTGTGGTCTATGCACTTGATAAATTTAGACCATATCTCCTTGGTGCCAAGACCATCATTTTTACTGATCACGCAGCAATAAAGTATTTGATCTCTAAACAAAATGCAAAACCACGACTGTTAAGGTGGATGTTGTTATTTCAAGAGTTTGATTTAGAGATCAAAGACAAGTCAGGAATGGAAAATAAAGTTGCTGATCACTTATCCAGAATCCGAGAGAAGACCCTACAAGATGATCCTGCTTTAGAGATCAACGATTATTTTCCGGATGAACAAGTCCTTGCAATATCTGTGAAATTATCTGAAGAACCAATTTTTGCACTGCATATGGAACCATGGTTTGCTGATTTTGTAAATTTTAAGGTAATCAAGAAAGTACCTCCTGATCTCACAAAGCAACAAGTGAAAAAGTTCTTACATGATGCTAGGAGGTATGTATGGGATGATCCATTCCTGTATTTCCAATGTGCTGATGGAATCTTGAGAAGATGTGTATCAGAATTGGAAATCAAGGAGATTTTATGGCATTGTCACAATTCTGATTATGGTGGCCATTTTGGTGGAAACAGAACTGCCCAAAAGGTATTGCAAAGTGGGTATTACTGGCCTACTCTTTTCAAAGACGCCAGAGAGTATGTTGAAAAGTGCGAAAGATGCCAGAAGACAGGGAACATTTCCCGGAAAGATGAAATGCCTCTAAACACTATTATGGAGGTGGAATTATTTGATTTATGGGGGATTGATTTCATGGGACCATTCCCATCTTCCTATTCCAACCAGTACATTTTGGTAGCTGTGGACTACGTTTCTAAGTGGGTTGAGGCAACAGCTCTTCCTACTAATGATGCGAAGGTGGTTGTAAACTTCCTGAGAAAGAATATCTTTACCAGATTTGGAGTGCCAAGAGCAATCATAAGTGATGGAGGCTCTCATTTTTGCAATAAGCAGTTTGAAAATCTGTTAACAAAGTATGGTGTCAGGCATAAGGTCGCTACACCTTATCATCCGCAGACAAGTGGCCAAGTGGAAGTTTCCAATAGGGAACTGAAGCGAATCCTGGAAAAGACTGTCAGTATTTCTCTAAAGGATTGGTCAAAGAGACTGGATGATGCACTGTGGGCATACCGAACTGCATACAAAACTCCGATAGGAATGTCTCCCTATCAGCTTGTGTACGGGAAAGCTTGTCATTTACCAGTGGAGCTTGAACATAGAGCCTTTTGGGCTATTAAATTCCTAAACTTTGATGCCACAGCAGCTCTTGAGAAACGAAAGTTTCAACTGTTAGAGCTTGATGAGTTTAGGAATTCAGCCTTTGAAAGCTCTAGAATTTATAAAGAAAAAGCTAAGAAGTATCATGATAGCAAACTTAAACACAAGGAGTTTGAGCCTGGTCAGCAGGTATTGTTGTACAATTCCCGATTGAAACTTTTTCCAGGGAAGTTGAAATCCAGGTGGACAGGACCTTTTGTGATTAAAAAGGTCTTTCCATATGGTACTGTTGAGATATCTTCCATGGAGGACGACAGACCCTTCAAGGTCAATGGCTCTAGGTTGAAGTTCTTCCATGGAGGACCCGTAATGAAACAAGTTGTGGCTTTGCGCCTTCATTCCATTGCAACTTAAATGAGGTAACCGTCAGGCTCGGGACGTTAAACACGCGCTAGTTGGGAGGCAACCCAACATTTTTATCCTTTTATTTGTATCTTGTTTTCATTTTTTTTAGGTAACCAGAGAAAAATTAAAAAAATTGAATGAAGGAAGAAAGTGAAAAAGATCCAGAGAGTCTACGCTTGAAGCGTAGAACTCTGCGCTTCAAGCGTAGAAAGAAAAACTGGGACAGAGGGTCTACGCTCCAAGCGTGGAACCCTACGCTTGGAGCGTAGAAAAGATGTTTGAGCAGAAAAAGCGTGGGAACCCACGCTTGCAGCGCAGGAAACACAAAGAGGCAGTAGTCCCACGCTCCAAGCGTGTAACCCTACGCTTGGAGCGTGGAAAGGGAATTTGAAGAGCTGGGCGCTCCAAGCGTGTGAACCCACGCTTGCAGCGCAGGAAACACAAAGGGGACAGTAGTCCCACGCTCCAAGCGTAGAACCCTACGCTTGAAGCGTGGGAATGGAATTTGAAAAGCCAGACACAGAAAGTCTACGCTCCAAGCGTAGAATCCCACGCTTGGAGCGTAGAAGGGGAATATGGATCGACAGGGGCAGTAAGTCTACGCTTGAAGCGTAGAACTCCACGCTTCAAGCGTGGACAGGGTTTTAAACGTGCAACCCTAATTTCCCAAGCGCCGCGCCCCTCCCCTCTTTTCTTTTATTTTCCTTCTCCCCTCCATCTTTTCCCCACTCCTCACCACCCCCCACCTATTCCCCATTTCTCCCTCACCCTTTCCCTTTCCCTTTCCACTTTCATCTTCTCTTCTTCTTCTTCTTCTTCTCTCCTTCTCCTTCTCCACCACCACCACCACGCACACCACCATACACCACCACCCTTCCACCGCGCACCGCCACTCTTCACCACCCTTCCACCGCGCACCGCCACTCTTCACCACCGCGCACCGCCATCATCTCCACCACAGTTCTTCTTCTCCACCGTTCACTTGGATTAAGGATCAATTTTCTGCATAAAATTCAAATTTTGATCGAAATGGCTGGAGAAAAGGTAACCATTTCTTTTTTTTTTTTCTCATTACTTGATGATGGTTATGAGGATAGGAGAGGTATGATATTTTTTTTGGTATGTGGTATGTGTTTAACGGCTGAATACGCATGAGGTATGATATTCTTAGCATGTGGTATACTTGGCTGAAAATGAGCATAATCATTTTTGTATAAGTGGGGGGGTTAATCATGAAGGTTGGTGATATTAGTCATGAAAAATTGGATGAACTGTTGATAAGCATGATTAATGAGTTGGGACTGTTGATTTGAATGCTTGATTGAAATAAAATCTGGGAATTGAGGTGAATGATGTCATGAACTGAATCTGTCTGCTGATAATATTTGTTATACACATGTATTGGGAATTTTTCTGAGTTTCAGGAGAAAAGAATGAAAAAGAACACCGAAGGGTCATCTGCTGCGAAAAGACCCCGCACAAATTTTGACCCCAGAAGATTTTTGTCCGCTGAAAAGCAGGAAGTTTATGAAACTAAACTGCTGAATAAAAATGTAATCAAAGAAAGGGGGTTCGATTTGGGGAATCTCCTACTTTTTGATGACATTTATTCGGTAGTTCAAAGGAGACACTGGAGGACATTGGTCACTTTTCCACAGGACAGTTCTGGGCGCATTCTCAGAGAATTTCTAGCCAATGCTGATAAGAACACTGTCAATGCCACCCGAAGGAGTTGGGTGAGAGTGAAGTTAGTACCATTTGATGCTGCAACAATTGAAGAATTTCTGCAAACTTCATATGATCCTACTGCTGAGTGTGAGTTTGTCAGACTATTCAATTTGATGCAACCGTCAGAAGGGTATTATCGGGAAGAAATGCCCCTCATAGCTGATGAAGTTCGGGAAAAGATCACCAGTCCATTCTCTGAATGGAAGTTTAGGCAGGGTCTCACTAATGTACCCGAAAAATTTACTAGACTCTGCCTTACTGGTGAGGCTATCAGCTGGCACACTTTTGTGAATGCAACAGTTATTCCTTCTACGAACAAAAGTGATGTCAATGTCGAGAGGGCTGTTCTATATTATGTGCTGATGGGGGACAAAAATCTGAATATTGCTGCTATTCTATCTGACAGGATTGTCCACATGATTACCCAAAGCAAGGAAAATAATCTATTGGCTCACAGTTCTTTAATCTCCCATCTGTGTATTAGAGCTGGGGTTGAAATTCCCGCTAATGAGCCATTGGATGTAAAGGCTGAAAAGCCTATGACAAAGATTGCCTTGGAAGGTTATTACAAGGAATCCGAAAAACATGCAGCATGGCTTCTCAATAGCCAGGGCAATCCTATACCCCCTCCAGAGCCACAGGATCCGCCAGTACCTCAGGCACCTCCAGCATCCCAGACATCAGCAGCATCATCATCTGCTCGCCAGCCACTCTATGAGGATTCTCCCATCATACTCGAGATGCATGCTATGATGAAGGCCATGTGCCTGAAGATGGGGATAGATCCAGCAGATCCTCCTAGCTCTTTCCAGCAGTATACCATGGAGGAGTGATCACTGGCTATTGTTACTTTTTTTTTTTTTTTCTCGGACGTTGTTAATTTTCGTGTTTTGTTTTAAATGACCAATAGGATTTTGTTAGGGTCAAGTTTACTGTTTGGATATGAACATCTCAGGGTATTTCTCACTGTTTTGCTGATATAATATTGTTAATGATGTGTGTTTTAATTGCGCAGCTGTTCTTAATCGATTGAACTTAGTTATTGCTGGGGACAGCAATTTCTAAAATCTGGGAATGGTGGATGACCTTGCCCACCTGTTCTTGCGCTTTAGCTGCAATTGTGGAACCACACTTCATTTCAGGGGAGATATTCGAACCAACTTACATTTTCAGTTTTAAATATCTGTCTTGGTTTAAGTAATTTTAAAAATTCAGCAAAATTTTTTGGAATATGCCTGTTGTTTGGAATATGCCTATTGATAATCTCAGATTTAGATGTTGCTTCCTTAAACAAATGATTGAGTTCATCTTAGGAAGTACATTAAGCTTTGAAAATTTTGGCATGATGTCACTTGGCATGAGTAGAGATTAGAATTGTTCGTCTGTCTGAAATTATGTGCTAGAATAGATGATATGCCTGATATCTCTGTGAAAATCTAGTCTGAAATCATAGCCTTGAGGTTTGAGCCTATACAGTAAATTTTTTTTTCTGAGAGGCCTCACTGTACTGACACTCTAGAACTTGGTTTGTTTCTCTACAAGGCATGCATTTTAACTGATATGATAAGGCAATTTGTTCTTGATAGCTCTGGCCATATAGCTCACCTGTATAATTAATTTTTCCATTGTTATCCCTTTAAGCTGAGCCTATTCATTGGTAATTACCAAAATGTTGCTTAACCTATCCATGATGAACTTACCCTAAGTGAGATTGAACTACTGATTTTTCTCAAAAAGAGAGAAAATATCTAAGGTAAGCTCCACTACACTAAGCAAATTGGAAAGTAAAAAAAAGAAAAAAAAAAAAAAAGAAAGAGAAAGAAAAGGGAAAAGAAAAACATGCGGGTGAAGCATTGTGAATAAATTGGTCAAACATAGGAATTGACTTCCCGAAATTCTGTGGGCAAGTTAGTGGAGCAAAACTGATGAGTTAAACTTATCTAAATTGTGTTGTTCTCAGTGTCAATCTCATAGCAATTGAAGCCACTCTCCATACAAATTCCTACCTGTAGCAGGCCAAATTAAAACCATTGAAAGTCCTTTGATCAGTTAAGTGCATGTGTTTGAATCCTTCAATTTTAAGGATCTTGAGAATATGATCAAGCCTATGGCAGTGTTTCAGCTGTGATGGTTATGTATGTCTGATACCCTAAAAACACAAGAGTGTGAGTGATATAGTTTGTCTTGGTGAGGGATGTTCAGATTACATTCATGATTTTTCAGAGAATTAATGGCATAATCAGAATTCTTGCAGAATTCAGTCAGGCATGACATAATGATTTCTTCAAGTGTTTGGTTGATATTGTGTTGAAACACCGCTGTACATGTTTCTAAGTTTGAATCAGTTTATTGCTGAGGACAGCAATGTTTAAATCTGGGAATTGTTTGATATGCTCCCAGCATATATACTTTTATAGATCAAAAACAGCAGGAAATCAGATCTAAAACTGTGTATAAAAGTGTATATGTGGTGAAATTATTGAATAAAAATTGTCAGACACTCTCTCACTCAGATTCTTCATGTTTACAGGAGGAAAATGACAAATAAAGGAGCTAGAAGAAAAATCAGACAGAAGCCCCACGCTCCAAGCGTAGGAACCCACGCTTGAAGCGTGGGAAAAGACTTCAAGACAGTGAGTCCACGCTTCAAGCGTGGAACTCCACGCTTGAAGCGTGGAGAAGACAAAAAGAGGCAGAAGCTCCACGCTTGGAGCGTGGATCCTGCGCTCCAAGCGTGGGATTGAGATGGACAGCTGTCAGTTGCGAGAAAAGGAGGATTCTCAGGTTATAAAAAGGGCATAAGGCAACCCTAGAAGACACATCTGATATTCTGAACAACTGAGGTCATTCGGAGGCGGAAGCTCTGGAGAGAGATCTCTTCTTCTACCTTTCTGTAGTTCTTTTAGTTTATGTTTTCAATTGAATATTGGATTCTAGCCATGATAATGGTTGGCTAGAACCTCTTTGCTGTAGTTAGGGTCACGAACCCTTGTGAACCCCTGATACAATGGATTGAGTTTTTATTGATATATTTATCTTTTGAATTTCGTTCTATTCTGATCGTATTGTTATTGTTATTATTAGATCCGATCAATCTAGTAAGTAATAATAAATCTGAGGATTAGGGCCAACAAGAGGGATCTGAGGTCTTTAATCCAGAAAGGGGATAGAACGACGGTATGAACATGATCTAGACATAGACATGATTCATATTGTAGATGTTTTAATTATCGATCTTTATGCTTGATCTCATATAGGGCACCTCAAGGAATTAGGGTTCTATATGAGATTAAAGGGTTAATTCCTCAAGGGATTGAGAATTAACTATTGATACCTTTATCTGATAATTATCTAATTTCACGATTTATATATTAATATTTAACTTAATCCAGAGTAAAAGGTGGGGATCATTGGTGAGTGTTCTCTAACTGCAGCGCTTTTCTCACATATTTAAACCCTTATTTCATTTCTTTTTCAAAAAGAACCAAAAACAAGTCTTTTAATTTTACAAATCAAATTCCCACACAATCCTGACATTCGTGTCAAAAACATCTTTGAAGATTTAATCTTAAAAGGAAGAGTTTTAATTGATTTAGACACACTCTCTGTGGATACGAACTTTGACTTATCATTGTATTACTTGCGAAAGACACACGATCATCATATCCCCATCTTCATTTTTCTTCGTATACAAAGCATGTTCATATGGACTCTTCACAAATCCATTCTTATGAAAGTATTCATCTATCCTTGTGTTCCAAGCTCTTGGAGCTTGTTTCAATCCGTATAGTGTCTTCTTCAACCGATAGACTTTATCTTCTTCTCCTTTTTTAACATAACCCGGTGGTTGTTCAATATAGACTTCTTCTTCCAAGTAACCATTGAGAAATGCTGATTTTACATCCATCTGGTATATCTTCCATTGCTTTTGCGCTGCAACTGCTGTAAGAAGTCTGATAGTGTCAATCCTTGCAACTGGTGCAAACACCTCATCATAATCTATTCCATATTTCTGCTTGTAGCCTTTAGCTACCAATCTTGCCTTGTATTTCTCCACTTTTCCTTCTTGATTAGTCTTTGTCTTGTACACCCACTTTACTCCGATGGGCTTATGTTTCTTAGGCATAGTTGTGAGCTCCCACGTGTCATTTCTTTTGATTGCAGCAATTTCATCATTCATGGCTTTCTGCCACTTTTCATCTTCTACAGCTTCTTCATATGTCACTGGATCACATTCAGCTATTAAACAAAATAATGAATAATCAAGGGTAGTTTGTACCGGATCTGTAGCATCATAGATATCACTTAAGCTTCTCATCCTTGCTGCTGCTCCCCCTGAATTGTTGCTACTACTACTGCTACCTGAGGTTGAGGCTGTAAATGCAGGAGTTATTGGATTAGGACTTGGTGGAGGTGTCTGATCATTGTCTGCTTCAACTGCTTGCTCTGTTGAGTTATCATCATCTTTAAAGAATAACCCTTCTACTCTTTTTTCTTCATCATTCCATCTCCAGTAATCTGCTTCGTCAAACTCCACGTCTCTTGAGATGATTACCCTTTTTGTCAAGGGATTGTATAATCTGTAAGCTTTACTCCTGTGCTCGTAGCCAGTAAAGATACACTTTTCTCCTTTATCATCTAACTTCTTTCTTTTCTGATCTGGAATATGGGCATATGCAATGCAACCAAAAATTCTTAGATAGCTTACCTCTGGCTTTCTACCACTCCATGCTTCATTTGGTGTTTTGAACTTGACACTCTTTGTTGGACATCGGTTCAATAGATAGGCAGCACATTGAACAGCTTCGGCCCAGAGTGTTCTTGGCAGATGCTTTTCTTTGAGCATGCTCCTTGTCATATCAAGAATTGTACGGTTCTTTCTTTCTGCTATACCATTCTGTTGTGGCGTGTAGGCTGCAGTCAATTGATGAATTATCCCATGTTGCCTATAAAATTCTTCAAATAATTTGGAAGTGTATTCACCTCCTCTATCTGTTCTGAGTGTCTTCAGATACTGACCACTTTGCTTTTCTGTCATTGCTTTGAATTCTTTGAATTTCTCAAGAGCTTCTGATTTTTCTTTAAGAATATATACCCAAGCTTTTCTACTAAAATCATCAATAAAGGTAATATAATACCTGTTTCCTCCAAGAGATGGAATATCAAATGGACCAGCTATATCTGAGTGAACTAACTGCAATGGTCTTTTTGCTCTCCATGATTTGTCAACTTCAAAGCTTTGTCTGTGTTGCTTTCCTCTCATGCATCCTTCACACAGCTGATCAGGTTGATTTATCATTGGTAATCCATTTACCATCTTTGCTTTTGATAACAGCTTCAGGCCAGTGAATCCAAGATGACCAAATCTGAGATGCCATAACCACGAACTATCTTCTATGATGGTCTTCATGCACTTTATTGCACTTGTCTGGATGTTTAGCTTGAATAGACGATTTCTTGTCATATCAACTTTTGCAATCAATTCTCCTTTCTGATTTCTCATAATGAGAGAATTATTCTTCAAATGAATATCATATCCTTTTTCTAAAAGCTGACCAAGACTGAGGAGATTGCTTTTCAAAGATGGTATGTAATAGACATCTGAAATATATTTTCTATCTCCATTCTTTGTGAATATCATAATCTTACCTTTGCCTTTAACTGGAATCTTCGATAGATCACCAAACGTAACTTCTCCTTGGACTTCCTCATTCAGCTCTGTGAATAACTCCTTTTTTCCGCACATGTGATTACTAGCTCCAGTATCAAGGTACCAAACATCTTTTCCACTATCTTCCTCGCCTTTGTAAGTGAACAACATGGTCGGTTCATCATCTTTCTCTTCAGTTGTTGTATAATGACTTCTCTCCGCAACTCTGGCAGCATCTCTACACTCATAGCTGAGATGACCATATCTGTTGCAATTATAACACTGCAAGTGAGATTTATCACCTCTTTGTTGAAATCTTCCTCCTCCTCGGGTCACGAAACCACGACCTCGACCACGATTATTATATGCTCCTTGATCACGTCCATATGCTACAGCATCAGTCTGAAATCTTCTATTTGTTTGGCTATATCCACCACGTACGCCACGGCCACCTCGAGTGTTGAATCCACCTCGGGTGTTGAAACCTCCTCTATATCCACCATGATTTCCTCTGCCACGTCCATAGCTACTGCTACTGGCTTGATTAGCATCAAGAGATAACTTACTTTGCAAAGCTTGCTCCAATTTGCTTGAACCTTCATTAAGATTCATTCTTTGCTCGTGCGCTTGAAGAGAACCCACAAGCTCATCAATAGATATAACTGACAAGTCTTTGGCTTCTTCAATGGCAGTGACAATATAATCGAACTTTCTTGTTAGTGATCGTAGAATTTTCTCCATTACTCTGACATCATCTAAAGTCTCTCCATTTCTTTTCATCTCTTTGGCCACCTTTTGCACTCGTGAGGAATAATCTGTGACCGGCTCTGCATTCTGCATTTTTAAGTTTTCAAACTCACCTCTAAGTGATTGGAGTCGTACCTTTTTAGCTTTGTCAACTCCTTGGCAAGACTTCTGTAAAATCTCCCATGCTTCCTTGGATGATTTTGCATCTGATATTTTCTCAAAGGTTGATTCATCAACACCTTGAAAAATTAAGAAAAGAGCCTTTTTGTCCTTCTTTCGTGAATCTTTAAGCGTCTTTCTCTGGGCATCTGATAAAACTGCTTCTGCAGCTGCATTGGCGGGCTCCATGTATCCATCCTCAACAAGGTCCCATATATCTTGGGACCCTAGCAACGTCTTCATCTGAATGCTCCAATTTCCATAATTACTCTTTGACAACTTTGGAATCTGTGATTGCATCATCTCTGCCATCTTTGATCGAACGTGGCTTTGATACCACTTGTTGGATATTTAGAGAAAATAAAAGGAATAATAGATGAAGAAATCTCTTTGTATTGAATTTTGGCTAAAAGAAAAATACAACACACGGTCACTATATTTTTTTTCTCTTAGTGCTGCAGCACTTTCTTTTCTACCTTCCTTCTCTTTTCTTTCTTTCTAATACATTGTTTGAATACATTGAAGTATATATATATATACTTACTGTAACCGACTCAAATACCACCTTGGTTCTGCTCTCTTCATGCCTTAAGTTACAATTGCCGACTTTGTCTTATTCAACGAAAACAATTAAAACTACAGCTAAGCACCGACTTCATTTTGGCTCAAAGTTTCGGTCACTATTTTTGGCGGTGCAAAGATCAACTTGATATTATCAAGTGACAGCCACATATGGTGCAGTCTTCTAGCGGTGGAGGAATTAGGTAGGAAATGGTAGAGACTTCTAGAGTGGCGGTGAATCAATGGCAAAAATTAAATTTGATTTCTAACAGTTTGCATGCTGCATGAAACGCGGTTGTTTTCAGAACGCGTCTTAATACGCGTCTTAATACGGTACCCAACCTCTGACGTCGTTATGCATTACATTGTTATATCTTTACATCGTGAATGTGGTCCGGTGATACATTTTCAAAAATGAATTAATAGGGTCAAAAGTAGGGGCGTAAATGGACCAGGCCAAGCCGGGCTTTAGCATAAATAGACTAGGTCCATATAGAATATTTTAAGCCTGGCCCAGCCTCTCAGCCTGCCACGAGCTAAGATATTAGCCTGAGCCTGGTCTGTTTTTAAAAAACAGGAAGTCTGGCCTGGCCTCCGGCCTGCCAAAAGATATATTGCAGATAGCAAAGAGAAATGTCACCAAATAAACTCTAAAAATAGAAATCAGATCTGTGCTCTAGAGAGCTTCAAACCACAAAATGACCAGTGAATATGAGCTACTACACACCACGAACACTCTCCTTAAATTTGAGCTTATTCCGGTGAAGTATCACTGCACCGCACCGGAGCTTTTTCCCTTCTTCTTCTCCTCTACGCGACGCTTCTGTCTCGATCTCTCTTTCTCTCTCTTTTTTTTCTTTCTTTTCGTTCTTATTCTGTTATCTCTCCCTCACGCTCCCTTTCTTTTCTTTTGCTTTTTGAAATTTCAAAACCATGGGTCCCAACTCCCATGACTTTAATAAAAGTCACGGACCCAACAGGTTGGAGATGGAGAACAAACAACAGCGCAGCTTATGTGGACCAAAAGTAGCAAAAAGAAAAAAAAAGATAGTAGTTCTAAACTATATTATATAAAAAATATTATTAAAAAAAATTTGTTTAAAAATATAGGCCAACATGGGCCAGGCTTTACAAAATAGGTCTGTGGCCTGATTTTAAAAGAGGCTTTATAATTAGCCCAAGCCTGACTCATTTTGTAAACAGGCTGGGCCAGACCAGGCCAAAAAGAGGCCGGGCCAGAGGCCCCTGACGGGTAGCCTGACCTATTTACACCCCTAGTCAAAAGGCCCTACATGTCGTTGCTTAGCTTAGTTTACTTTTATATATTAAAAAAAATAACTTAAGAGAGTGTTTGGTAGAAGAGAAAAAAAAATTTATCCAGATAATAATTATTACTAGAATGTAGCTGGAAATATATTTCACCGAAATATTATTAAAAAGCTATTTGGTAGACCTATATTTTTCTGGGAAAATTAAGGTTATTTTACTGAGTACGTGTTTGGTTGGTTATGAAATATTAGTGAAAATGTGAGATTATTTTACCAAAATAACCTCACCTTTACCCTTTTGATTCAAAAATTGTAATTTTCATTCCCGAAAACCACTTAGAAAGAGATCTGAATTTGAAGTGCAGATTTATTGACGTTCACGTTCCTCAACATACGAAGATGAAGGAGGGTAACTTTGATCAACTCAAAGGTAAATGCTTTGTCCTTCTGCCAGAAGTATCTTTTTGCATCCTTCCACTCTTGTATATATCATTTTCCACTATCTTACTCGCAGTCAAGATTTCAATCCCCTACCAGTAACCTGCAAGCCTAAGAAGCACCGATACTCCTTAAAAAATAATTTCCAATGTATCGGATATGCGTATCAGAAACGTATTGTTTGGTAATAGACATCCTGTATCATCGAATAACGTATCGAAAACGCGTATCGGTGCTTCATAGCTGCAAGCTTCGACACCATTGTAGATCTTCTTTCCAAAAGAAGCGACCAACTAGACAGACAGCTTGTGATTTGTGGCTTTTTGTGAAGACAATATGTAAAGATCATAAAAAATGAAGGTTATATTTGTTCACATTTTCGCACTTCAATATTTGCTTCCCGGTGACTCAAGATTTCCACCCATTTTTAGTAGGGGTGTGCAAAATAACCAAAAAGTGAGTCGAACCATGAACCGAACCGAACTGCTCCATAAAATAACTGGTTTTAAAAAACTAGTTCATAAACCGAACCGGTTTTTAAAGAACCGGTTCATGAACCGAACCGGTTTTTAGAACCGGTTCATGAACCGAACCGGTTTTTAGAACCGGTTTAAGAACCGAACCAGTTTTTAGAACCGGTTTAAGAACCGAACCGTTTCCGAACCGAACCGAACCATTTTCAAACCAAACCAAATTAATTTTTATAACTTTATTTTTTAAATTTTTAAATTTTTTTTCTTTTCAAAAGAGGGTCGACCCGAACCGGTTTCGAACCACTTCCGAACCGGTTCCGAACCGAACCGAACCACTTTCGAACCGAACCGAACCAGTTTTGGACCGAACCGAACCACTTTCGAACCGAACCATTTAAACCAATTCGGTTCAGTTTTTCAAAAAATCCGGTTCGGTTCGACCCATGCACATCCCTAATTTTTAGGATAACAAATTTATCCGACCGTACAATTTTTTTCACATCAACACATTTTTCGGAAAACAAATTTCCCAGCAAAGTTTAGTTATTACAGCTATCAAACGTTGCTAAGATATATCTGCGATGGTGCTTTCCCGGTGTTTCAAAAATATGTTGCCTGCCAAACAGCACCTAAATGTTAGAGTCAATGGTGACTATGACAATTAGGAAACAAAAGCTACTCACAAGCTTTATCGTCCTACTTTAGTTGGCTTTCTCTTATATTTTTTATTTGTTTTACAATGACACACACCTGATGCAGTCAAAGAGACAAGACCAGAAAACAAGCTAGCCACTCATGATTTTTTAGATCCCGATGTGAAAAATCACATGACATGGTAAAGTGAGAAATCATAACCATATAAAGGTAGATCAATGGTAATAAAAGAGGATAGAAAAAAATAGTAAAATAGGTAGTTACAAATTATAACTATTGATTTAATTTTGTATGGTTGTGATCTTCTCACATGACCATGTCATATTTTTTCTGATATCATAGGATCCATTTCCTGATTTTTTATATTTTAAAGAAAAATAACTAACTTAAACATAGCAATATACTGGCTTTTTGACCTATGTAGGTTTAAATTGAAAACGTTTCACCTGAATAAACCTATGACAATACAATTGCCCATGCTAATGCATTGCAACGCGGCATTGCAGCCAACGTATCAAGAAACGTTACTTTCGCAGACGAGTTGCAAAAAGTCACTGTTCCTGCCATGTTTCATTTCAGAACAACACATCCCTGAATCAGACGCTTTCATGTTCCATAAAAACCTCAGCCTTTTAAAAATATTCAGTTTATTTAAATTTAAGTTACATCTCTTATTAACGAGTCCCTCCACGCTAAAGCACATGTCCTCTCTAAAAGCAATTTCAAACCATTTAAAAGAGTCAGGATGCAGGGTCCAATAACAGAACAAAAAAATATAATTTTATAAAACTTTAATTTGAAATGCATATTGAAACAGTTTTTGCGTTTTTAAATGCTTATAAAACCATAATTTTAAATGCATATAACTTTAATTTTAAATGCATATAAAAACTAACGATTTTTGTGTTTTTTGGTATCCAATTTTGTACAATTTTATTAGTCATATTATTAAGTTTTGGAAAGATCATATCGTTGTTTGCCTTAAACATTAAGAATGCAGTACCTAAATTGCATCTATATTTATGTAACTTTGAAATCTTTTTGCAATATAATAATTTAGAACAAAACTAGTATTCTTACCATGTAGCACACATATAGCATTTGCCGGTTAGTAATTAAATTACAAACCCTGCAAATCTTTGTAATTTTTTTATGGGTTTAAGAGTATTTATAAGGGTTTTATAATTCTCATTCAACATGATAATTAAATTTTTCCTACACATCTTGATTTTCGTGCTGATATGGGTCCCACATATAACTTTTTCTAATATATGGGTCTCACATGTTTTTTATCTCTATAACATGAAATTTCAACTCTCATTCAACATAAGAATTATAAAACCATATTTCTAATGGGTTAACATATTGCAGATTGATCATGGTCTTATCAGTCAAACTAGACTATATTTGACTATAAAGACTACCCGAACTGGTCATAGAGTTGTTAATTATATTCGTAATTTATTGCGCCTTTACAAAAATATATATTATATCATTTTGTCTCGATTGGGTAGGTTGAGGTGCGCCCCAAAGAGGTGGTATGAAAAAAATATTTTTATCGTTTAAAATTAACATGTAATTAGGAGCATCTTTTTCATTTATAAATATATTAATTTCATATTTTAATATCAAATTATTTCATTGAATTATTATTTAGATAAATATCAGCTTTCAAATGTAGAAATTACAATATTTATTTATTAAAAGACTATATTCAAAAAATTATTAAAAAATAACTTAATGTATTTAATATAAAACACATATATTAAATACCCAAATTACAAAATATCCACTATTCTTTTTTTGGTGATGATTTGTCTATGATGATTCCCCCTGCTTCTCCTTCGGTTGATGATGATATGTAAGTTAATATATAGGATCAATGTACCAATATATATATATATAGGATCAGTTCTTAAAACTTTTTTTATTTCTATCTCCAAGACTAAAAAAAATAAAAAATAGCACAATTTATCCAAAATCAATTTTGAATTTATTATAAAATCAATTTTGATTTATAACCAATTTATAGTTCTTAACTATTTTTGATTTTAAAACAATTCTTAATTAAAATCAATTCAAAAGTAATTTTAAATTAAAACTGGTTACGAACCATAAACTGATTTTAGAACCAGTTTCAAATCGGTTTGGAGTTTGGACATTTTAAAAACCGATTTTAAAAAAGAAAACCGGTTCAATTTTAAAATCAAATCGTTTAAAACTGGTTTGGTTCAATTTTTGTCAAAATTGGTTATGAACCGTTCCATGCACACCTGAAACTATGATCTTTATGTTTAAAATTATTGGTTTTAATTACTTATTTGGAATTATTAAATACTATTAATAAACATCATATAAAGTAGGGATTTATATTTCTCATGTTAAATGAGAATTGAAATCTTATGTTGTAGAGATAAAAAGTATGTGGGACCCATGTGTTAGAAAAAATTAGATGTAAGATCCATATCAGCACGGAAATCGAAGAGTGTGTAGGAAAGTTTGAATTCTCATATTAATTGAGAAATATAAAACCCTATACAGTAACGTAGACATGTTTTATTAAAAACATATTAATTACAAAACCGTCATACGTAAACGTTTTTTACATCTAAAGTAACGTGAAATGCATATTAATGATTCCAAACCCATTATAATTGTATTATAAAAACGTCCTCACGCACAAACACCCTCTCACGCGCAAAAAAAACCCCTCACCCCCTCACACCCCAAATAAATTGATCTTAGACGACAGTGAGTTATATCTCATACACATAGAAACGCGAGAGCACAAGAAGAATGATGAAAATATTATCAGAAACAAGAAGAATGATAATGGATAACAACTCAGTTGATAGCTCTGCAAGGTGAGTACGAGTACCTTAATTATTGCTGCTTCGTTAAGTTTCCTTTGTAGTAGTACACTTCTAATAAGAAGTTGCATATCGTTGGTTTTCCTTCAAAGAACCATATAAACCTTATTGCACAAATGTGATCTATGTGTTGTTATTGTTGTTGTTGTTGTCAACCTAATAAAAGTTTTTCTATAAGAATTTTCCTCAGCTATAATAGTGCATTTGAAAAATATTAATAATTTTTTTTTTATTATAAAATGTTTAGAAGTTAGTGATTCCTATGGTAAATTGTTGACATGCAATCTAACAAATATTCAGGATACTTTACTATTCAATCTTCAGGCATCTAAGTGAGTCATAATTCATATATTATATTCAAATAAGTATTCAGGATACTTTACTATTCAATCTTCAGGCATCTAAGTGAGTCATAATTCATATATTATATTCAAATGCTAAGAAAAGAAAATTGAGTAATATTAATTGCAGAAAAAAAAAAAACCATGTCATTGATTTTTTTTTTAATCAATTTTGGTCTACCTTTTAGTCAATTTTGATATTAGTTCTAAAGTGAAATTTTCACAAACAGCTTCCACTCTGTTATCTGTTTTGATGCGTTACTCATCTAATTCAAGGAAGCTTTGGCAACTTATGTCTTTTTAGTATATAGTGTGACCTTGTGACTTCTTCCTAAATTGGATCCTATAAACAACTCGTTTATTTTTTATGTGTTTTCTTTCATCTGTGAACAACATCAGGGACAAAGAAGTCTCCAAAGAGAAATTAATCAACATCATCGGAAGATTTATCCTGTTTATGTGTTATTTCATATTATTGATCGCCACCACGGAAGTTGGCATGATACTTTACAAAGTAATCCCAGCTCTCATATACTTTCATGTTATGACTATTTTCACGTACTACTTGCTATTGGTTCTTCAGCATTACCAGTACTCTCTTGCCGGCCTTATTCCATGCTTACTCAGATTATTGGGGACATTTATGATGACATTTGTATTGTGCATCCTTGCTTCATTGTTGCCGACATTTGTACTATGCATCCTTGTTTCATCGTTCCTTGCGCGTTTGGCCCGCCGGTCTAGTTTGCTTACCCTCGTCTTTAAGGAAAGCAATGATTAAGGACAATTTCACTTTTCTACGAAGTTATGCTATTGTTTATCCTTTTGCTATTGTAAACTTCATCGAATATGACTTATATACATAGTTTGAGACGTATTGTAATTAAAACTTTGAATATTTACATATCAATACTTTCTATAGTTCTATATATATATTTTGTCTTTAAATTACGCCTTATCTAGTACTCTCTTTTACCGGACCCTCTAGCGCCTTTGAGTGAAAGATCACTTTTCACCGCAATTAAAATAATTATGATGACCCATAGAAATATAAGATAGCCTTGTATTGTTCTGTTGACATGAGAAAAATTAATACCACAATAACAACAACACAATGATATTTCAAGAACGAACAATGATATTTCTATAATGCCAACTCAACAATTACATTATTTCTGATGAGAACTTTTTTTTGGGCAACTTTATCTGCTAAATGTATATGAAAACTAAATTATACACACTGATATTTGTACATTTTTACCAACAATCATAACAAGAACATGATCCTTCCTTGAAGTGGTGAAAACGATTGCGGTCCCTCACTATTATCTCCCTCTCATAAATCTTGGAAAGTAACTTGGTTGCACTGTGACAATCATTACAAATTCTAAGATTCTTCACAATTCTAATTGGTACACTGGGAGCTGTGCTAATTAGACCAAATGCCATTGCCAGTTTTTCACTATGATAATTCAGTGCAGTTTCTTTCTCCTCCTTATCTATATTCAGCAGAACACAAGATATATCTTGGGTGTATCCAACATCTTCTAGTTTTTCTCTCATCTCAGCAATCATTTCATAAATTCTTTTAGTTTCTGGGTGTTCCCTGTCTCCCATTATGAATTCATGAACTGAACCGTTCACTTCAATGAAGCTAACACCCGGTTCTTTTCTTATTCCTGCATCCTTCATAGCTCTCCTTATATCAGCAACATCACCCCATCTATTTGCTGCTGCATATATATTTGACATTAGAACATTATATCCACACTTTTGGGGTTCCAATGATAGAAAATGCTTTGCTGTCCATTCTCCAAGTTTGACATTTTTGTGAAGCTTGCATGCAGCAAGCAAAGATCCTAACACAGCCTCATTTGGCCTCATGGGCATGTCCTTAATTAGTTCTTGAGCTTCATCAAGCAATCCAGCTCTACCAAGAAGATCCACCATACAACCATAATGCTCAACCTTTGGGACCAAACCAAAGTCATGAACCATTTTGTGAAATAGTCTCTTCCCTTCTTCCAACAATCCAGAATGACTACAAGCATGAAGAGCTCCAATAAATGTGATGTCATTTGGGGTAATCCCTTTTGCTTCCATTTCTACAAAAAGTTCCAATGCTGCCTCACCATGACCATGCATTGCAAAACCTGATATCATGGCATTCCACATTGAAATGTCTCTGTCAGTGGCTTCAGCAAAGAGTCTATGAGCCTTCTCTATGTCTCCACACTTGGCATACATGTCCACCAAAGATGTTTTAAGTATCATATCTCCTTTAATTCCTTGCTTGTCTATGTAAGAATGAATCCACTTACCCATTTCAAGGGATCCAGCTTTTGCACATAGTACAAGGAGGCTAACCATGGTTATCTCATTTGGCCTTATACCACAACCAATCATCTGGACAAAGATATCAAATGTCTCATCTATACAATTGGTTTGTGCATAAGCTGATATCATGGCACTCCACATAAATAAATCTTTGTTCTTGATGCTATCAAAAACAGATCTTGAACTTTTAACATCACCACATTTGCCATACATATCAATAAAAGCAGTGGCTAGAACTAAAGAAATGGTAAATCCGTTTCTTAAAGTGAAAGCATGTAACCACTTGCCTAATTCTAGAGCTTTTGTTGTTGCACATTCTTTGACCAAACTAAGGATTGTAATCTCATTCGGAAACATACCCTCCCCAAGCATTTTGACAAACAATCTCACACCTTCATTTAAATCACTGCAATTAATGTAGGCTGCAATCATAGCAGTCCATGAAATGATACTAGCCCCAGACAAGCCATCAAAAAGTCTTCTTGCGTAAGTTAAATTTTTACAGTTAGCATACATATCCATCAAAGCAGTACTTAGAGGAACTTCTGATTTCCCAAAGTTTTTGTTCCTCATTACATAAGCATGCATGGCTTTCCCCAATTTCAAATCAGCAAGTTCTGCAAATACATGAATGATGATTATCATTGCAATTACACTAGGCCTAACTCCCATAACATGCATATCTCTCAAAAGATCCAATGCTTCATCAAGCATCCCACTCCTATCATAGTTCCTA
Organism: Gastrolobium villosum; assembly: GCA_032173675.1. Lineage (NCBI taxonomy): Eukaryota > Viridiplantae > Streptophyta > Magnoliopsida > Fabales > Fabaceae > Gastrolobium > Gastrolobium villosum. The sequence continues at coordinate 71,219 of JAVKPL010016077.1, forward strand.
ATCATAGTACTCCAAGAAACAACATCTTTGTTCTCAATCTTATCAAATAATAGGCGTGCAGATGCCGTGTTTCCAACCTCACTGTACATCATGATTAACGTGTTGCAGACAAATATGTCCCCATGAAATCCATTTTTCACCACAAAACCATGCACCTCTTCTCCTAGCAGGGTTGAAGGGATAAGCCCACATGCTTTGAGAACCGAAGGTATAATAAAATTGTCCACTTCAGTGTCTGTTTTACGCATATTAGAATAGATTTTCACTGCATCTTTAGGGCAGTTGTTCTTGATGTAAGATGTTATTAGGAAGCTGTAAAGTGCTGCATTGCTAGAGTAGGACTCAAGTGCAGGAAATGGGACTTGATAACTGCAATTGGAACAGGTTTTGATGAAATGGCCATGGAGCTGTTGTGTTTCATCAATGTTGATATTCAGTTCATGTTGAATGGGAGGCACATTTGGTTTTGGTTGGTGTAGGAACCGGAGTTCTTGTGTCTCTTTTGCTTGGACTTGAGTGAATTTCGAAATGGGGGAGTGATATTGATTAGAGTTATGGGACTTTTGAATTGACATAGGAAGGAGTGGAGGAAAACCACTAGAGAGATGGGAATTGCTTGTAACCATATCAGTTTAATCCTGAGAGGGAATTTTAACTTTTTCTTCTACCTTTATTTCTTGGTAATAACTTAAGAAGAGATTAGATTGCTCAAACACCAGGATATATGAATATAACATGTCATATATTTAATAACACTTCCCATAACCTATCAATCAGAAAGAGTAGCAAAGTTTCCCAAGAAACTCATTCCATTTCTGGCTTGGCTCAGCGGTAAGCTTGCTTGCCGTGGTGTGTCAGGTCGCGGGTTCGAATCAGTCTCTCTGCAAAAAACAGGGGAAAGACTGCCTAGAGTATTCTCTTCCCCAGACACTCACGAAGTGAGTATTTGAACTGGGTCGGCACTTTTTGCTTATTGAAACATACATGATTAAACTTTTACCTCCTCTCTCCTTAGCTCTCACTTTCACTTGGCCCAGAACTTTTCATCACCCCACATCAAGAGTCTGTTCAATGGTACCTCCGCTTTGCCCTGTGTCAAATGCAAATGCCTCGGAATTATCCTTTTCTCCAACCTGAAATAAAATTGTTACCGAGTAAAACCCTTCAGTTCTTGCATGCCCCTTTTCATTTCTTTCACAAGACACTCAAACTTAGGCTTCAGATTGGTCTCAACCCCACAAACAATCTCTTGCAGCAGCATAAACTTCCACTGCATCTTCTTCACCCTATTGAGCACAAGATGATTGATCGAGTTTGAGGGTTGGCTCCAAAAGGGAGTGAGAGTAATAGGAAAAAGGAGAAGCTGATGAGGAAGAAAGAGTTGGAAGAGACAAAAGAGTGAAGCATTTTGTGTTTGGTTTAACAAGAAAAATCATTCATTCATGTGGTCATGTTATAGACAACAGATAAGGAAGGATAAGTTATAAATTTTCTTCGTGATTGAACTACTGCGTTTTTGTTATAATCTCCCACTACAATATATACATCTTCTATCTTAACAACAATCACTTCAAACTTTATTACAGAAAATAAAAAGGAACAGACATGTTATTTATACTATTTTTAAGGGATTAATGTTTTTCGTTATGTCGTGTACATATATAAAATTTTGTGAACGAGGTATATATATATATATATATATATATATATATATATATATATATATATATATATATATATATATATATATATATAAGTGTTATTATAATTACGAATATAACTGTGTTACGACCAAGGTTACTATATATAACCGTGTTACGAGCAATGTTACTATCAATCAATTTCACCGTTAAATCGATTATTTTCATTTTTGTATGGTCATGATTTTCTGTATTTAATACTTTAATTTATTTTCACCTTTGTATGGTTATGATTTCGTATATTTAATTATTTCATATAAAGATGGAAAAAAAATATAACCGTTGTATCAACATAATTGATCTAAAGGTGAAATTAATTGGTAGTAACAATATCCTATTCCATTTTGTATATATATAAATAAATTTATTTTTTGTAACGCAAAAAATGTAATTCTTTTATAAAAACGTAAAAAGATTTTTCCAGTCAATTGATACTAGTTATTTTCGGTGAATCCAAAACAACGTCGTTTTAGAGCAGAAATTAAAGTATTTTTGTAATTATAATATATTGCAGAATTATATTAATTTTAATCACTATAATTTTTTAATCTTATAATCCAAAATGACATCCTCTTGAACTTACTAAAGATAATTTTATCTCCATTAAGTAAAAAAATACTTTTTCCTTATAAAAATAGGTTTAAACGGTATCAATTAAAAACCTATTATCAATTTTTAAACCGTTCATTGCTTTATGGGTAAATTGATTAGACCGTGCCACCGGAAAAAGCACCGTTCTAATAATTTTGGGCAAAAGAATTGTCTAGTTAAAGTTGATTGAATAAGTTTTACCAAAGTAATGCAGTCAAACATGTCACATATGCTGACGGGACTAGTCCCGTCAATCATACTGACGGGACTCGTGCCACGTCAGCGCCACATAAGCAGTTCAATTACCGTAAAATTTCGGAAGACATAACTTGTGACTCGAGTATCCAAATCAGATGATTCTTTTTTAATTTTACATAACTTTTCGAGATCTACGCAATGACACCTCATTTGACATATTTTATCTCACACAAACATAGTTTGAAGATCTTCTGAATTTAAACGCTTTTGTGATTGTGGTACTGATGTGGCACGAGTCCCGTCAGTATCATTGACGTGACTAGTCCCGTTATCATATGTGACATGTTTGACTGCATTACTTTTAGGGGTGTTAACGGGCCGAGCCGAGCTTTGATCTTAACGGGCTAAGCTTGTTTGACTGCATTACTTTTAGGGGTGTTAACGGGCCGACGCTTTGATCTTAACGGGCCAAGCTTGTCGTGTCTCAGACTGACCTTAACCCGTTACCTGTCACGAATATAATATTGGCCTGTGGCCTGGTTTATTTACAAAAAATAAAAGCATGTGTGAAGCCTGTCCTAGCCTGTTAGCATCTTAAAGAATAAAAATAAGAGAATAGAATTCCACAAAAAATCAATTTTCAGATAGAAACCTTAGCTTCCAATTTGCAGCAATAATTTACAAAGTATACAATAAATACATAAAAATTAAAGTTAGAGAAGGTAGATAACAGGTTATATTATCTTAGCCCATTATAAAAAAAAGTGTCAACAAAAATAAAATAAATAAATTGACACAAACAAGCAGTGCACAGTGGAACGAATGAGTTTTTGTGGGTTTGTTTGTGTGAAGGAGGATGAAGGATAATATAGAACAACACTAGTAATTTCATAAATATACATAAATTCAATATATATCCAAATAGCATAATATAGAACAAAATCATTCAAAAAGTTTGTTAAACCAATAAAATGAGGTGAAATAAATTAGTGAGAGAGAATTATTATAAGTAATATAAAAAATGTAAATAAATATTTATATACTAGGCTAGCCTGGGAGGCTCTAAGGCTGAGCTTCTGAATTAGAGTCTGAGACCTTTTTATTAAACGAGCTTTTATACAAGTCTAAGCCTGGTTGCAACATGAGCTTTTATTAAACGAGCCAAGCTAAAGGCCCCTGGCTCATTTACCACCCCTAATTACTTTGGTAAAACTTATCCAATCAACTTTAACTGGGCAATTCTTTTGTCCAAAATTTTTAGAATGATAGTTTAGCCCCGTGCCAGTTGGATCCGACTTTAATAATATTATTTCGGAGGTATATTATATTTATAATTTTTTTCTTTACATCTTCTTACCGTCAATTTATTATTATTAAATCGGAATTAAATTAACACGTCTGATTCGATGTTATTTTTAATGGTAAAAATATTTATCCTTTTAAATGCAAAACTTATATTCTTTCACTCTCATAAAGAAATGGAACTCATACCTTTATTTTATTTTTGGCAATTCCCTCTCCTACTTTATTTATCTCTTTCTCTCTCTTAAAATGATATAACTTTACATATTTAAAATAACACACATTTTTTCACACAAAAAAAAAAAAAAAAAGACAGAGACAAACACACTTTCCCCTATTTTATAACGGGTTGTTTAATTTTAATCGAGTAATAATCTCCACCGTCGGTCTCTTTGTTTTTTTTTTTAACATCCAACGGGTAAAAATGTTCGACCCGTGGACTAAGTCACCGACCCCTTACTTAAAGCGTGCACAGAAGCACATTCCCCTACTCGCTTTGATCGTGTTTTCGGAAAGAGATTCGAGAATGGATTTTATTAGAATGTGCTTAATATTCGCGATTATGCTCCAATTACTCTACCATTTTCACAGCCTCATCAACATCATCGTCAACCGTTACCGGCGCCACCACCAAGTCGCCGTGCCTGACCCATCTCCGACTCTTACAAAGTCGTCAAATGATGCAGCATCGTCCAAGACTTCTTGAATAGTGTTTTTTATTTGATGAAACATGTAATCCTAGACCTTAGTTTGATGTTTAATATGTTACATGTTGTGTGTGTTTTTATGTAAGTTTAACTTTCTGAGCTTTTATATATATATTGAGTTTGAGCTTAATTTACATCTGTTTTTTTATTTTATTAAATTAAAAACCCTAACTCTCCTCTGATAAATCCGGAAATCATATAAAATTATAAATAGATTTGGCTAATATGCAGTGTTTAGAGTTTAATATGGGTAAGTATTAAAGATATTGTTTGTGTAAATGGCCAGGTTTATTCTTAACAATCCATGATTCTCAACTTTGGGAGAAAGTGATTATCTATGAAGCACCGATACGCGTTTTTGATACGTTTTCGATACAGGATGTTGATTACCAAACGATACGTTTTCGATACGCGTATTCGATATGTTACGCTGGAAAAAAAATTTAAGGAGTATCGGTGCTTCTTAGGTGATTATAGCTAAATATGGCAGTAATGTGGATCTGAATTGTCTGATAATAAGTAAACCATATGACTATACTCTCTGGAAAAATATCAGTAAAATATGGCCTGATCTGCTGAAGAGTCTGTCTTGGGAGATTGGGGATGGGAAAAGAGTAAACTTTTGGTTGGAAAGTTGGGTAATTGGGATTCCAAAGCTTCTCTGCATGTAGCAAAACATCCCCTTCACCCTCTTCTGCTAAATGATCTGGTGGTGGATTGCGTTATTCAAGATTGTGGTAATTGGAAAATGACCCTAGAAATTTCTCGATTTCCTGAAAGGAGAAGGAAGGTTGGAATGGCAACGGGTGTCTATTATTGAATTCCCTCGACCGAGAGTATAGTATCCATTTGATTTTGGAAACGTCCGTTGCGTCAAGGAAAAGAATAGAAGACTGACTTGATTTCTTCATGGTAGACTCCTAACCAGGAATAGAACTGCCAAATGGGTTAGTGGTACTGATAGGTGCCCTTTTTGCAAGGATAAAGTGGAAACAATTCTCCATGAGCTGCTGGAATTTGGAATAACCGGTCTTTTAAGCCTCTAAGCTCATTTTTTTCTTCCATGAACAGGATTTGAATACTTGGATTTCAAAAAATATTACCCAGCTGGATGGAAGATTTGCAGATTGGAGGGACATTTTCTTTGTCACCTGCCTGGTTTTTATGGCTTTGGAGAAACAAGGAAATTCATGAATGTATCCATGAAGTATCTATTTAGGATGGGTCCATAAGACTTTAAACTCCATTCAAACATGGTACTAAGGAGGATTAAACACATGTTCTCATCCCCACATGTTCAGCTTTCGTGCACCAACTGATCTTATTCGACAATTTTTGTTTATATATTAAACGGCTCCCATCTTGCTCATGAGAGCTCGCATGTAAGGGTACAGATAAGTAGAGATTCTTGAGCAGCACCTCTTCAGAACCTGGAAGCTTCAAAGTTATGGTACTTTCAACAATGGTCATGTCTGTTTCTTTAGTAAAATCTGACATATATATATATATATATATATATAAAGGGAAAAAACATTTCTCAAGCTGCTTGAGATAAATTTATATCCGGTCATTCCAAAATTACGTCGTTTTGATTATTTATTTCCATAAATTTATTGATTCACTAACTTATCTACATTGAGCCCAAAACGACGTCGTTTTGAGACAGAAAGCAAAGTATTTTTGTAATTATAATTTGGATTTTATGTTTATCATGTAACATAATATAATTTTACTTTCCTACACACACATTAAATAGATGGGATCCACATGTTTTTCTTTCTCTTTCATCATTTCACTTTCTCTCTCCCTTTTGATGTGAGAGTTGGACACAAAACTTAAATCATGTAACATAACATTAATAAAACCCTTATAATTTATTCTAGTGTTATAATAGTCATTTTTATTATAATTTTTTAATTTTTCAACCCAAAACGACATCGTTTTGGGAGCGAATATAGATATCTACATTCACTGTAGAAATATTAAAACATATATATATATATATATATATATATATATATAGAAATATTAAAACATATATATATATATATATATATATATGGGCATAATGTTCTTACACCGGCGTAAGAGTTAAGTCTTACACTATATATATATATATATATATACCATTGATCCACTTGTATCCAATGGCTCATATTAGTTAAAAAAATTAGAGTCTTTAGATATAAGTGGGATCAACGAACAAAATTAAGAGTGTAACTTACACTAATATAAAATAATTCTGACCTATATATATATATATATATATATATATATATATATATATATATATATATATATATATATATATAAAGAAAGAAAGAATGGAAGGTTAGAAAGAGGAAGGAAAAAATGCAAATGCCTGAGAATCAGATTATCTTGTGCATATTTGACTTTTGTATGGAGATATCTTTTGTCTGCAAAACAATAGAATAGGAAATGAAACTCAGTAACAAATATCATGAAGCAATGTTAGGTTTGATAAAATCGCAAAAGAAAAAAAGTTAAGATAAACTAAAGGGCACCCTCTTGACATTTCTGGTTCTGCATCTTACAAATGGATGTATATATAATAAGTTCATGACATAAAGCACGTTAGAAGACATCTCAGCAGCAGCTATCTTAGTAAGTTTTTCCTTGAAACCAGAATAAACGTTTCTCTTGTCAAGAGCTTGAACTCCGAGTACCATCACTTGAAAAACTCCAGCCATATTCCCATATAGCTGTGATCTAGAGTGATAATATAAGGCTCGTATTTAAAGCCTTTACCAAGAAGAAAAGTATCTTAAGTCAACAAAGGCCGCCAGCATCTTAGCAATATTACTTCTGTAACTCTTCTTAGCAATATTACTTCTGCAACTCTTCTGCAAAAGTCATCTCAAGCCACCTAAAAGTAGGACCAACTGAAATAGTGTTAGAGACAAGCAAATTTCCAGAAACTCAGATTCTATTTAAGCAACTCAGATCGGTATTACTCTCAATTACATTTGCAAGGAAAGAAATCCTAATTACAGGGAATTGACAAACATGACGGTAAGATAAAGACAGGAATGCAAAGATAATTCTAGAGCATATAGAGAGGCTCTAGTCTCTCCCAAGTCCAGTCTATAGATGATCCAAGATCCCACATGCAGCACACGCCACCCTCCTTATATTACTTTCTCTCTCCTTCCCTAACCGCTTTCTGTTCCGTCACCACAACAGATTCTTCACCAGCTAACAAACTCTCTTCCCCCATGATATGGGCTTGGGCTGGGGCCCTATTCCTCCTTCGGGTATATACCTTCGTCTGCAGGCCCGTATCAATACTCCCCCCCAATTTAAGGACCTTGTCCTCAAGGTCAAAGTGGGGAAATTGACGTTTCATGGTACTCGCAAGTTCCCAAGTATTTTCAAAAGAAGGAAGGTGCTGCCATTTAATAAGGACCTCCAAGGGACCCTGTGACAAACGACGCCATTTGAACACCTCCTCTGGCTCCACTTGTAACTCCCACTCAGCTGTCAGTTGAGGTGGAAGTGGTTGAGCCAGTTCCGGAACAGTAATCGCCTTTTTTAACAAAGACACATGAAAAACCGGATGAATGCGCGAAGAGGACGGCAGATCCAGCTTATAAGCCGTAGCCCCCACCCGTTCTAACATCGGAAAAGGGCCATAAAATCTCGGGCTTAACTTTTCATTGATCCTGCGGGCCAAAGATCTCAAACGGTAAGGTTGGAAACGAAGATAAACAGCCTCCCCCACCTCAAAACTTGCATCCCTTCGACGCTTGTCCGCCTGGGCTTTCATCCTATTTTGTGTAGTAACCAAATTCTGTTTCAATTCATCAAGGACAGCATCCCGTTCAGCCAACCAGCTATCCACCGCCTCGACCAAGGATGAGGAATTACCCATGCGTACCAAATGAGGAGGTTCACAGCCATATAAAGCCCGGAAAGGGGTCATGCCCGTAGGGTCCTTGTAAGAAGTGTTATACCAAAATTCCGCCCAATGCAACCATTTCATCCAAGTCTGAGGTTTAGGACTGCATAAACACCGCAGATAGGTTTCCAGCCCCCTATTAACTACCTCAGTTTGCCCATTGGACTGAGGATGATAAGCTGTACTATATTTCAACTGAGTGCCGGTACTCTTAAACAAAGCGGCCCAGAAAGTACTCAAAAATACTTTGTCTCTGTCGGAGACGATAGATTGAGGGAAACCGTGTAATTTAACGATTTCCTTAACAAACACCCCGGCCACATCAACCGCAGAAAACGGATGTGTAAGTGGAAGAAAATGGGCATATTTGGACAGCCTATCTACCACCACAAAGATAGTATCTTTACCCATAGACTTGGGCAAACCTCCTACAAAATCCATGGAAATGTCTGCCCATACAGTTAGAGGTGGCAATTTGGGTTGACCCGCCCCGACCCGCCCCGCCCCGCCACCAACCCGCCAAAAACGGGGCGGGGCGGGTTGACCCGCCAAAAAATATGGGTTGGAAAAATGAACCCACCCCGTTTTATGGTGGGTTGACGGGTTGGCGGGTCAACCCACCAACCCGCCAATTAAAAAAAAATTAATTAAAATTTAAAAAATAAATTATATTTTATAAATTTTTCTAATATTATTTTATTTTATTTCACACTTCTCTACATTTTTTTAGTCTCAATCTTAAATGTATAATAATATTTGTCAAACATTATTTAGGAACTTATATATAGATAACATTTGTCATGAATAAAATTATTATTCTTTAATTTTTCTAAGAAGTACTAAGATAAAAAAAATTGGATATCACAAAAAAATAAGGAATAATGAAATACCACCTAATTGTAAAAAAAATAAAATAAAAATTAAAAAATTATAACCCGGCGGGTCAACCCGCCCCGCGGCGGGTTGAACCCGTTTTGACCCACTTTTAGGCGGGGCGGGTTGAGGTGGGTTGGTGGGTTGAAAACTTCAACCCAACCCGCCCCGTTTTGGCGGGTTGGCGGGTTGACCCGCTGGGCTCAACCCATATTGCCACCTCTACATACAGTAGAAGGGATAGGCAAGGGTTGTAAAAGACCAGCAGGGGACAAGGTTTGTACCTTGTGTTGTTGGCAGATTGAGCAAGCAGCCACATACCTTTGAATCTCCTTGCGCATGCCTTCCCAGTAAACCACCCCCTCAATCCGCTTGAATGTGCGAAAATAGCCTGAATGCCCGCCAATACACGAGTCATGGAACTCCCGAAGGATGTCAGGGATCCGTTTTGACCCCTTGGAAATAACCAACCGACCTTTAAAAAGTAACGTTCCACCTTGTAGTGTGAACCCCGGATGTGAAGTGGAATCCAACAATAAATCCTGTGTGATGCCCCTCAGTTGAGGATCGGCCTGAACTTCTTGTTCCAATTCGGCTAGGTAAGCTGGCTGGTTTGAAGACAGGGCCATAAAAGACATCTGACGGGACAAGGCATCCGCTACTACATTCTCTTTACCCGGTTGGTATTGTATCTCGAAATCGAAACCAAATAACTTAGAGCTCCACCTCTGCTGTTCCTCATTTAACATTTGCTGATTGGTAAGGAACTGTAAACTCCTCTGATCGGTTTTGATGACAAAATGACGTCCCATGAGATATTGACGCCACTTACGAACGGCAAAAACAATAGCCATCAACTCCTATTCGTAAACCGATTTACCCATGGCTCTCGGAGAAAAACCTTGGCTGATGTAGGCCACGGGTCTGCCCTCTTGCATTAAAGCCGCACCAATGCCTCGGCCTGACGCATCCGTTACCACTAAGAAAGGTTTGTCAAAATTTGGGACAGCAAGGACTGGAACCGTACTCATAATACCTTTCAGCTGGTCGAAAGCCGACTGAGCCTCTGCACTCCACTTGAATTTATTCTTCTTCAATAACTCGGTTAATGGTTTTGCTACCTTCCCGTAATCCTTGACAAACTTCCTATAGTAACCGGTGAGACCAAGAAAACCCCGCAGGCCTTTGATTGTGGAAGGAACTGGCCAATTCACCATTGCTAACACCTTTTTGGGATCGGCCATAACACCCTCTGAAGTAATTATGTGTCCCAAATATTCCACCTTATCCAACCCAAAACTGCATTTCTTCTTGTTTGCTTTGAGTTGATAAGCTTGTAACGCATCCAACACTTGTTGCAAGTGTTCCAGATGTAGTGTCCTCTCCGAACTAAAAACGAGAATGTCATCCAGAAAAACCAATACAAACTTACGAAGGAACGGTTTGAGTACCTCGTTCATCAAAGATTGAAACGAAGAAGGGGCATTGGTAAGCCCAAAAGGCATTACCAAATACTCATAGTGCCCCTCATGCGTTTGAAAAGCTGTCTTGGGGATGTCCTCCTCCCTCATACGAATTTGATGATAGCCGGACTTGAGATCCAACTTAGAAAAAATCTTGGACTCACCAATCTCATCTAGCAGCTCCTCAATTACTGGCATCGGAAATTTATCCGGTATTATCATGCGATTGAGGGCACGATAGTCTACACATACCCTCCAACTTCCATCTTTTTTTTTTATCAAAATCACTGGGCTGGCATAAGGGCTAATGCTCTGCCGGATCATGCCATTGTCTAAGAGTTCAGCCACTATTTTTTCTATCTCATTTTTTTGATGATGAGAGTACCTGAAAGGACGGCAAACCGGAACCTCACTTCCCGCTTTTAGCGTTATTGCATGGTCCTGGAAACGCCTCGGAGGTAGCCCCTTTGGTTCCTGAAAAACTTCCTCATATCTAGCCAGCAACTTCTGTAACTCTGGCCAATCCTGAGCTGAATGGTACTCAGTGAGATCTAGGGTAACCAAGTACCCCTCACCCTCGCCTTTTAGAGCCTTCATAAGAGAATGAAACGAAGCCTCCTCTCTAACCAAAGCTGGTTCCCCCCTCAAGGTAACTTCTCGACCAGATGCTCCGAAAGTCAGTGTTCGATGTTTGAAGTTTGCCCGAATTTCTCCCAATCCAGCCAACCAGTCCCAACCTAGCACCAAGTCAATCCCTGCCAGCTCAAACACATAAAAATCCTGGACTATTTCCACTCCCTGTAGAAGTACCCCTACCTTTTTGCACACCTGATGACAATAAACTCGGTGACCATCCCCGACCTGAACGTTGAACCCCTTCGTGGTTTCCATGGCCAACCCTAATTTCTAAACCTGGTGTTGAGCGACAAAGTTTGTGGAAGCTCCACTATCAACGAGCACCACCACGGGTTGACTGTTGATCGTCCCCTGCATCCTCATAGCTTGGTTTGAAGAGAGCCCCATCAGTGCTTGCATGGACAAATGGAAAGCGACCTCTCCTCCGGCAGACTCTTCCGTTTGCCCCACCGCCTCTCCAGCCCCCTCCTCGTCCTCGCACTCCTCCTCGACCAACAGGATCTGTAGTTCCTTGATGCTACAACGATGGGTAGGGTTCCATCGCTCGTTGCATTTGAAACACAATCCCTTTCTCTGGCGTTCGTGGAGCTCGGTTTGCGACAACCGTCTGTTACTGCTGCCCTGGCTCTCCGTCATCGTCGGATTGCCCACACCTGTCGCAGAGGACGAACCCTTTGAAACCGCCGCTCCCTTATGTCCTTCACTGGTTTGGGAATTAGGGTTCCCCAAATAAGAGTTGGGCATTTGGGCCCCTCTGTTTGTCGTAGGCCCATTAGCATACGTATTGGGCCGGACTTCGGTAGAGCCCATTCCATACCTTCGATTATTTCCGCTTCTAGCCCCAAACGACCCCGTTCCAGCCGAAGTCACCCCTTCTTCCATCCACGCCAGATTCCTCCGTTCTATCTTCAACGTCATTTTCACCATGTCCGCTAGCCGCAACGTGGGATTCATCAAGAGTTCCTCTCTTATACTGTCCTTCACCCCATTGAGCCATGCTCCTTTCAACAGGTCTTCATCCTCGAATCTTAAAGCCCCAACTACCTTCTCAAACTCGGTTCGGAATTCCGCAACCGTTCCGGTCTGTTTGAGGGTGTACAACGAACGGTAAGGATTCTCCAAGGCTTCTGGTTGAAACCGACTCAAGATCTCCCGTCGGAACAGTCCCCAGTCCGGGTTGTTGGTGTTAATATCCCACCACTGGTACCAATTCAACGCTTCCCCCTCCAGGACAACCAACACCGTGGCAAGTTTTTCTTCCTCCGTTACTCCATGGACCGCAAAATATCTTTCCACTCGATTCAGCCATCCATATGCATCTTCCCCTGAAAATACCGGAACCTCCAGACGTCGTGGAACTCGTTCTCCTCTACCTGAACGATGACGTTCCACAGATCCCTCCGAATTCGTTCCACCATCGTGTGATTCGCGACGTGGTGATCTATTTCCGATATTGGCCATTCTTCTGTTTATCTCTCCCAGCTGACGTAATACCTCGGTTTGGCCTCTTTCCGCTGTGTGCAACCGATGCAACACTTCGTTCTGACTCGCCTCCTGATTTCTCATCCTTTCTTCCATAGTTTCCCATCGGTTCTCCATCGCGCGCGTGGATACCATTCACAGAGCCCCGAGATCGGAGCTCTGATACCAATTGTTAGAGACAAGCAAATTTCCAGAAACACCAACGAAACTCAGATTCTATTTAAGCAACTCAGATCGGTATTACTCTCAATTACATTTGCAAGGAAAGAAATCCTAATTACAGGGAATTGACAAACATGACAGTAAGATAAAGACAGGAATGCAAAGATAATTCTAGAGCATATAGAGAGGCTCTAGTCTCTCCCAAGTCCAGTCTATAGATGATCCAAGATCCCACATGCAGCACACGCCACCCTCCTTATATTACTTTCTCTCTCCTTCCCTAACCGCTTTCTGTTCCGTCACCACAACAGATTCTTCACCAGCTAACAAACTCTCTTCCCCCATGATATGGGCTTGGGCTGGGGCCCTATTCCTCCTTCGGGTATATACCTTCGTCTGCAGGCCCGTATCAAATAGCTTGCTGCCTCACCATTTGCAAGCAACTTGCAGGGGTGGGCACTTCCAAAGCTGACCATCCCCTCCACTATAAATACAAATGTGTTAACCAATCTTCAACTCATAATTTCCATTTTCCTCGTTGTTGAGGGTTTACATAAAATAGTTATAATAGATATACCTTTCTTTCGAAACAGAATCACTTTGGGTATTTAATCTATTACAGGTGCGTGAATGTAGGTGAATTCACCTCCTGGAAATCAAAGTTAAGACCCAAAAAAAAACTGTTATACGACGGTATTAATATTAAGAAACTTCTGAGGAAGGTTAAGTTGAGAAACATGACTGATAGTGGTTCTCATTTCTCAATTCTATTATAGAGGGCAATCGAATCCAAAATTAATTAAACTAAACAAGCAGTACGAAAAGTACTTTTTTTTTAAAAAATTGGGGTATATTAGAAGAAATGAACCTCTAAATGAATTGCAGTCACGATCCTCAACAACATAAAACATGATCCTCATCAGTTCATTCAGCGGTACATCATTAACAAAAATGCCTAACATATATAAACAAAAATGAATCTTTACAGGGGGCTCACTTATTTCCACCTTTTACTTCGATGTTTAGTTTGTCCACCATATCAGCCATCAAGTAACAAAGCTTGGCTTCAGCAGTTAAACAACTAACCACCCTTCAATTAATCTCAGCTCCTCATGAAACTGTTGATGTAACACCAATGAAGAAAAATTCACATCAAGAACCAAACCAAGACATTTTACAACATCTTCAAGTTTAGGAACCCAATTGCAAGCCTTCAAACCCAAAACTGATGTGGCTTTTGGACACGGAACTGCTTGAGGAAACCTCTCATATTTCTTCAACCACTTTGATAAATATCGAATCAAATTTATCAATTTTTTGGCGCTCAACTTACTGAATGAAGAGGATAACATCACATCATTGATGTTTGACGGAGCAGTCATATAATGCAAACAAATCTCAGATGTAGAGAAACCATTGTACGCTATCAGAAGCAAAATGGAAGCCTCCTTAGCCAGAAGCAAATTCTTCCACTTGAGGTTGCTATCGCTTACTTTCTCAATGGCTAACAGTGCTTGGTTCTCCCACTCTGATGGGCCTCTCAAATACTATGGCAATGTTTACAAACGCAAGGCCCATAAAAGAGGAGTTGAAGACAAAAAAGATTCAGTTAGAGGAGGGGACATGTGGCAAGCTATCAATGGAGAGGGTGAAATTGGAGAGAGAGAGACGCAGAAGGTTGAGGAGATATAAGGCAGTTAGGATGAGAGAAAAAGGAGAGAATTTTGTAGAGGAATGTGGGTGGTGACAGAGTGTGGTCCTTTGTGCTTCTTCTCCAATCGGATAGTCCATGGGAAGGAATTTGTTATTATCGTTGAGTCTTTTAATTCTTGTCATTACATGTTTACTGTCATGAGTTGTATCACTGATGAAGTGTATGACTCTTATTTTCATCAATAAAATTGTTTGTCTTCATTGTGATTGTTGTTGGATTCTTTACTTACTGCAATTATCTTTCTGGAAAAACAATTGGTGCCAACATTTGGTATCAAAGCACTTTCTTGGGAAACTTGGATGGTGCTAACGAGGAACATGGATCACCGAATAGAATTATTGGAGGCTAGAGTGGGGGGTAGTGAGGAAGGAATACAGAGAATCGAAGCAAATGTAGGAGAGGTAATGAGGACTCTCCAGGAACTTACGAGAGCGGCGTGACAAGGAGGAACAAACAACGAAGGAACAAATACCCATGGAGGGACCAACGAGGCACACTCACGGGTACTGAGAAACGAAGAGAGGAAGAGAAGAGTAGAAGTGCCATATTTCTCCGGCGAAGACCCTTATGGCTGGATCTTTCGTGCTGAACGATATTTCTAGGTCAACCGGATTCCACTAGAAGAACAATTGGAGACGGCATCGATGTTGTTGGTGGACTGGATGTTGTTTCGAACGGCAATCTTACAGGGCTTTCATGTATCACCATCAGGGAACCCATACGAAGCGTTAATGGAGTTGAAACAAGTAGGGACGGTGGCGGAATTCGGAAACAGTTTGAAGTCCTCTTAGCTCCATTGGGACAGTCAGATGAAGAGCTAATGCAAGCAGCATTCTTGACAGGGTTGAAACCAGAAATCAGAGCTAAGATTCGTTTGCATTCTCCAAGGGATATTGGGCATATGATGCTACTTGCGCAGAGGGTTGAGGAACGAGAAGTTGTACTGGGAAGAGGAGATGGAAGGTTGGGCCGAAGTGGATTTGGGCTGTCGTCCAACCATACGAGGCCCGCATTGGGAAATAAGAGTGGAGGATCTAATATTAACAAGTGGGGACCTAATGGGGGAACGGTTACAGCCCAACAAACCCAATTAGGCAATACCTAGGTCTCTTCAACCGCTAGTGACACACACTCGAACCCTAATCAAATTGAGGGAACGAATGAAGAGCGTGGAGGGTCCATACAGTCAGGGGACGGCTACTGCAACGGATGGTCACTGTGGGAATAACTTCCGTCGACTATCGCCAGAGGAGGTCGCAGATCATAGGCGAAGGAATCTATGCTTCCGTTGTGGAGGACCTTTTGGTCCTGGTCATGTGTGCCCGTATCCTCAGCTGCGCGTGTTATTGGTGTGTTACGGCGAGGAAGTGACAGAGGAAGAGCTGAATCAGGAAGGAGGGGTAGAGCAGATCGAGACGCTCCAACTCAACATGCAGAGCGTAGTAAGGATTACTTTTAATCGTTCTTTGAAGTTGTGGAGGGAGGTCCAAGGCCGCAAGGTGGTGGTGCTCAACGACACACGGGCGTCTCATAACTTTATCAGAGAGCATGTGGTGGACGCGGAGAAGCTACCTACCCTCGAATTGAAGTCATTTCGAGTGGAGGTGGGAGATGGTCACAAGGTACAAAGTAGGAGAATTTGCAAGGGAGTAAATCTGGTTCTACCTAATGTGTCCATTACTCAAGACTTCTACATTTTATGCCTCAATGGAGTCGACTTGGTACTGGGTTACTCTTGGTTGGAGGAATTAGGCGACATTCAAGCAAACTTTCGTACTCTGGTGCTTCGCAACCTTTGGCATGGACAGATGGTAACCTTGAGGGGAGATCCTGAGTTGTCTTATAGCCAGGTATCCTACAAGAGCATGACGCGTACGTGGAGGAAGGGAGCAGAGGGGTATTACATTGAGTTGGGGTATTATGCTATGGAGCTATCTGATGCGTTGAAGGAGAACCCACTGATTTCAGACTTACTTCTACAATACGAAGATATATTCCATCCCCTTTCAATGCTGCCACCTCCGAGGGAATGCGACCATAAGATCGTGATGAAACAAGGTGCAGATATTCCCAATATTCGTCCTTACCATTACCCTTACTATCAGAAGGAAGAAATAGAGAAGTTCGTCAAGGAGATGCTCGTGATTGGAATGATTAGACCTAGCTGCGGCCCTTATTCAAGTCCCCTAATTTTGGTAAAAAAGAAAGACGGTAGCTGGCGATTCTGTGTGGACTACAGAGCTCTAAACAAGGTAACAATCCCTGATAAATTTCCTCTTCCAGTTATTGATGAACTCCTAGATGAGCTGAATGGTGTTGTGCTATTTTCAAAGTTAGATTTAAAATCAGGGTATAATCAATCCGTATGAGGGTTGAGGACACAGAAAAGATTGTGTTTCGGACACATGAGGGTCATTACGAGTATCTCGTAATGCCATTTGAATTGAGAAATGCCCCGTCTACTTTTCAATCCTTAATGAATACTGTTTTCAAGCCGTATTTAAGGAAATTTGTGCTAGTTTTTTTTATGATATCCTGGTCTGTAGCAACATATGGATCAGCACTGTGAACACTTGAAGTTGGTATTGGAGGTTCTACGGCAAAATCGATTTTCTACGAGTTTTAAAAAATGCACGTTTACACAAAATGAATTGGAGTATTTGGGTCACCTGATTACTCAAGGCGGAGTGAAGGCTGATCCACAGAAAATTGAGGCAGTGCAGTTGTGGCCTATCCCAAAGAATGTGAAGAGTCTTAGGGGGTTTCTGGGTTTAACGGGATATTATAGACGCTTTGTGAAGCAGGATGGTCAGATTGCACGACCTTTGACGCAACTGTTAAAAAGGGATAATTTCTTGTGGAATGAGAAGGCCCAATTGTCATTTGAAGCTTTAAAAATGGAAATGCTGAAACTTCCAACCTTGGCACTTCCTAACTTTCATGACACGTTTATTCTGGAGACAAATGCTTCAGGCATGGGTATGGAGGCAGTTCTGATGCAGGGAGGGCGCCCAATTGCTTTTCTTAGTAAGACCTTTTCTGACAAAGACAAATCTCTTTCGGTATATGAGCGTGAATTGAAGGCAATCGTCTTTACTGTCCACAAATGGAGTCATTATTTATTGGGATGGCATTTTGTGATTAAAACTTATCAACGAAGCCTCAAATACTTAACGGAGCAGCGTCTAATGGTCGAGGGACAGCAGAAATGGGTGGCCAAGTTGATGGGGTATGATTTTGAGATCCAATACAAATCGGGGGCTGAAATGCAACTGCTGATGCGTTGTCGCGGGTAATGGATTATAGAGCGCTGACTTTGGTTAACAGTCCAGACCTGCAAAAATTATCTGATGAGGTGTTAGCTGATCCGACCACACACAAAATTTTCACTTAAGTGTTGATTGATGCCAATTCCCATCCTGCTTATCAAGTGATGCAAAGCTGTTTGTGGTATAAACAGAGACCTAGAACGTCCCCACAGATTTCTGCAATTTTGCAAGAATTCCATTCTTCACCTTGAGGTGAGACATTCAGGTGAGTTAAGAACCTTTAAAAGGGTGGCTGCTGTTTTTTATTGGGAAGGTATGCGCAGAGACATTACAGCTTTTGCTAGAGCTTGTGGCATTTGCCAACAACAAAAAAATGACCACTTAAAATCGACTGGCTTATTACAGCCATTGCCTATTCCTCAACAGGTGTGGGAGGATATTTCAATGGATTTCACTGGCGGATTACCAAAATCTATGGGAGTGGATACAATACTGGTGGTAGTGGATCGACTCACCAAATATGCCCATTTTATGACACTGAAGCCTCCCTTTGAGGCAGCAGGTGTAGCTGCTGTTTTTATGCGAGAAATCATTCGTTTACATGGTATTCCTAAGTCTATTATCTCAGATATAGACCGGGTCCTTATGAGTAAATTTTGGGGGGAGTTATTCAAATTAACGGGCACCAAGCTAAGATTCAGCTCCGCTTACCATCCCCAAACGGATGGCCAAATAGAGGTCGTCAACCATACCTTAGAAACGTATCTGCGCCGTTTTGCTATGGGACATCCTCGAGGTTGGGCCAAATGGCTCTCTTGGGCTGAATTTTGGTTTAACACTTCTTATAACAGGTCCATTCAAATGACTCCATTTAGGGCTGTGTATGGGCGTGATCCACCTACCATTATCTCCTTTCAACCTGGCAGTACATCCGTAGCAGCAGTGGATGCATGGCTGGCTGCTCGTGATGCTATTTTGTTAGAGCTCAAAAAAATTTGTGTCAAGCACAACAAAGAATGAAGCTGCAGGCTGATAAGAAGCGCATAGAAGAAGAATTTGCAGTGTGTGACAAGGTTTTTTTAAAATCCAACCTTATAAATTGAAGTCTAAAGCAAGGAGGGTTAATCAAAAATCGAGCCCGCGTTTCCATGGACCATTTATGGTCAAAGAGAAAGTAGGACCAGTTGTCTATAGGTTGGAGCTTCCTTCATATTCAAAGGTCCACGAAGTCTTCCATGTTTCTCAATTAAAGAGGGTGGTTCACCCTTCTACTCCAGTGCTGGATTTACCTCGCTGTTTGTCGGATTCATTAGAGCTTCAGGTTCATCCGGCTGCTATTCTCCAAGCTCGACGTCTGTTAAATGGACAAGTGGAAATTCTAGTAAAATGGGAAGAGTTAGCAGATTGTGACTGCACTTGGGAAAATTTGGTGGACTTTCAGACGCAATTTCCTTCTTTTCACCTTGGGGACAAGGTGAATTTTGAGGGGGGGGTGTTGATGGGCCTCTCAAATACTATGGCAATGTTTACAAACGCAAGGCTCATAAAAGAGGAGGTGAAGACAAAAAAGATTCAATTAGAGGAGGGGACACGTGGCAAGCTATCAATGGAAAGGGTGAAATTGGAGAGAGAGACGCGGAAGGTTGAAGAGATATAAGGCAATTAGGATGAGAGAAAAGGGAGAGAATTTTGTAGAGGAATGTGGGTGGTGACAGAGTGACTGTCAGGGTGTGGTCCTTTGTGCTTCTTCTCCAATCGGATAGTCCATTGGAAGGAATTTGTTATTATCGTTGAGTCTTTTAATTCTTGTCATTACATGTTTACTGTCATGAGTTGTATCACTGATGAAGTATATGACTCTTACTTTCATCAATAAAATCGTTTGTCTTCATTGTGATTGTTTTTGGATTCATTAATTACTGCAATTATCTTTCTGGAAAAACAATTGGTGCCAACACACTCCTTCTTTACAGTTACCATACTACTATAAGCATCCTTGGATGGAGAAAGAGAATGCCTCAAAATGCTGAGTATTTCAGAAGAACCAAGATCGAAAGCATGCTTAATACATAAACAGAGCAAATCAGACCTCTTTTTTTCCAATAATCTGGTAACCAGATTTGAATAATAAGAACGCCCAATAATACCATTAACAATCAAAGCCTCGACTACTTCCCAAATCTCCAAAGAAACACACCCATCCAAAACCAGGCCAGTAATATATTTACCCATGAAAGATCCTAGTTTGTGAATCAAGAACCTGCTATAACCACTACTAGATGAATGAATCCCAATCAAAACCCCTACTTTGACCCCGATGTTTTCTAGATATGTATTCAAATCACCAATAAACTCACCCTTTTCCAAATCATTAATGTTGTAGAGCTTCAACTTTAGCAGTGCAAAGAACTTTTTGCTAATGTCAATGATTTCAGCATCAGTTTGTGAAATTGTCCATCCAAAAAGGGGCTTTATGAGAGATGAGAAAGATTCCTCTTTAGGTTCGGACCTCAAATTAAGTATGATATTATCTGAATTCATAACAATAGGATAGTCTGAAGGTAAATAAAGTGATTTTGAGTTGATTGTAACATCCCTGATGACTTCCACTAAAGACATGATTGAAATTTGGAGAAAGGTGTCTGCAACGCAACCATAATAATAAAAATCAAATTAACAAAAACACTCATGTGAAGGAGAGTATATCAGACAAATTATAAATTTTACTTATCTATGAATCGAGTTTATTATATACCTCAAATAATAACAGTTACTCATTGAACTAATATCAAGTGACAAAAGCTCATAACAAAAGAAACCAATTTTAGAAAATACTCATAGAACGCAACATTAAGAAAATCATCAGGTGTACCTGGAGTGGAAGCCGTGTGATGGTGTTGCCGACGACTACGGTTTCAAAACTTCTGATCTTATCGATTGGGCAAGCAGGGATGCAACATATGGCAACCCACCTAATTAACCCAGAAAATGAAATCAAAATTATTGTTTCAAAACCGCAATACTTTGTAAATTGTACGTGATGGCAAAATTCAACATAACAAAACAGAGTTACAGAAGGTAAAAAAGCAGCTATCAGAAATATACAAGGTACTGAAAAATACTCAATTTTATATTTTAAAAGCACCTGAGAACAAGTAATTCAAGGCAAAGCATTAGCCAAATAGAAGATGTTCTCAAATACCAATTGTGAGTAGTGGCGGACACAGGATTTTTTCTCGTGGGGGGCGAAAAATCAAATATTTGTTCATCTCTCCGACCACCATCTGAGTTGTACACCATCATTAAAACAATCTCTTAAATTTAAAATGTAAGGAGAGTAAATCAATGCTACTTCTAAGCTAGGTATTCCAAGGCTCAAGCTCTGCTGCGCATTCTAGTAATCATTCTGGCGCATGCTATCTTGTCTTCTGCTTCACGTAATGACCTCTCAATCTTCTTTTTCTAGTATTGACGCCAAGCTGCTTGAATGAAACATGCAGCCCATGTCTCCCATTGGGAGGAATAGAACCTGAATAAACAAATTGCTGAATGATGTTATGAAACTTTTTTTTTCTTCTAATTTTAAGAGACAATTGATTTTAAGATCGTTACCATAACCCCACATGTCCCCATGTATTTGTGATACGCTCTAGTACTTTTATGAACAATGACTACTACTCTAAGATTGGTTCTCGTATAGTTTTTATAACGCTTTTATTTGCTAATATAAGTCTATAATTAAAATGAGTTTGATGGGACTATATAAGCAAGTTACTCTCAGAATAAGATCGTAAACAAAATTTATGGTTTTGAATTATATCTGAACCTTGTTTCCACAAAATGTAATGATGCATCATCAAAGATAAAAAAGAAGAAGAAGAAACTAGCATTGATATCAAGCCTTACCTGAAAGTGTGGTGGAGCTGTTTGCTGTGAAGACGTCAAAATTGGGAAGCAACAAACTTCAAGTTATCAGCCATGAGAGCAAAGGCTTCAACTTCTGATATAGTTTCTACTGTTCTAGTTGAAGTGGGTAGATTTGAGGAGGAGTTGGGATCCAAAGCCCATGTTAGAAGCTCCTCTCCACAGAAGTCACCAGCCTTGAGAATTAAGGAGTTGAAGAAACCAGTTCTTCCACCATTTGTTGTCATAGTAGCAACTGCATGATAACTATGAACATAGATAAGTGTATCTGATTAAGTAATAAAATCAGCTTACATGACTTGCTAGAATATATAGAGAAAGATTAGAAGCATCTCCAGCCCATGCTGTCTCAGGCAATATGCTAGAAGTTCTAGTTATTTCTTTGAATAGTGGATAGATCCGCACAAGTCTTGGTACATACTGGATTAATACCACATTCTTCAACAAATCCTTTGCAATGAATGGCAGTGAGGTTTACAGGCTTGGAACTATAGCTAAATCAACCACCTGAAGAGTTAAAAACAACACCAAACTATGTTTTTCACATCAAACTGAACCTGAGAATCAATTGACTCCCATATGTGTATACATTAACACTAGCCATTTGACTGCTAATGATGTATAGAAGTTTTTTTTTAAACAAAAAGTTAAGAATGATTTTAGGGGGGGCGGGGGCCCACCCGAGCCCCCTTGGGTCCACCCCCTGATTGTGAGAAATTGCTAGAAAGTTCATCTACCAAATACACATAACACGTGATTTCTTTTATGATCTATCATTTGAGAAAAAATTTCATCCGGTCCCAAATCACAAGCCATTGTGTGCTACAATAGTAATGTTCAGAGAAAACATAGAAAAAGAGCAATATATGATGAATGGTGTACTCAATCACACCACGATCCCCTGAATATATATTAATCCAATAATATTAAATACATGGATCCTTAGCCGAAAGTTACATGCCTGCACAATGTCACTTTAATCAGCTGCTTGTAACTATTTAATAAACATCGTTTAAGAATTTTAACAACCTATAAATCATTCGAAGGTGAAGGTCCTATTGCCCCTGGCCCAGGTGAAGGTCCTATTGCCTCTGGCCCTCTGCTATAAGGAAAAACTCATTTCTAAAAATCTTTGAGCCTCATCTAGTTTACCATAGCGGGTAAGAAGTCGAATCATTATAGTGCAGTGTTCCTTGGTTGCTTTAATTTTATATCTTGACATTAAATTGAAGATCCTAAAAGCATCTTCAACAAAACTAGCTCTATCACAAATAGATAAAACAGCTTCAAAAGTGAACTGGTTTGGAGAACAATCACTTGATATCATCTGATCAAAAAACTCAATTGCATCTTGATACCATTCTTTATATCCATAGGCCCTTATAAGAGCAGTCCATGTCATTGAACCTTTAACAGGAACCACATTAAACGCCAACTTCGCCTTATCAACAACTCCACAGGTCCCATACATATCAATAAGTTCAGCAGCAACATAATGAACTGAAGCAAAATCCCTTTTCAAAACCTGCCCATGAACCTCCTTCCCAAGCTTTACAAGTTTCAGTTCGCCGCAAACACGCAGCATCCTTGCCATGGTAACTGTGTCTGGCCTATGCTCTGTCAACTGCATTAACCTCATGACACCAAGTGCTTCACACATAAGTCCATTTTCCACATACGAATCAACCATGGCTGTCCACAAAATCACATTCCTCTTCCTTTGTTCCATACCATCAAATAATCTAACTGAATACTCAATCACCCCACACTTGGAGTACAACACCATCAACGAAGAAACTATGGACACATGAGGCAGAAACCAATGTCTCAAGGCATAAGCATGAATCTCCTTCCCTTGTTTCAGAGCCCTCAACTGCGCACAAATCGGAAGAACACTCGCAACCGTTACAACACCAGGCCGGAACCTTTTCAACCGAATCTTCGACCTCATCGCAATCTCAAGTCTCCCACCAGAAATCACACCTGTCCAACAACCTCCATTTCTCAACATCAAACTATACAAAACTCGGCTTCCAGAGCCAATGTCCCCACACTTGCAATACATATCAAACAATGCAGACTGAATCAACAAGTTCTCATAGCACGAATTCGTCTTCACCACAACAGCATGTGCCTCCTTGCCTAGCCTCCTAGCACGAACTTCCCCAATGGCATGAAGAATAACTGTCATAACCAACGTAACGGTGGTAACTGTCATTAAATCCGAATTCGGGTTTATTCCTTCTTCTATCATCAACCTTGCGTACTCCAATGCTTCACTTGGCAACCCATTACGAGCCAAACCATTAATCATAGCACCCCACACACTAACATCTCTGTCAAGACTCTCCTCGAACACATGGCGCGCAAGCTCAAACTTGCCACGATTCAAATACAATTCAATTAAACGCGCCGTTTTAGTTTGGTTGTAAATGGGAGTTGGGGTTCTCGTGTGGAGCGGTAAAAGTGGTGAGGGAGATGATGCATCTTTTTGCTGTGTGGATAGTGAGAGAGGTTTGAAGTTGAAGAGTTGAACAGCGTTGCGGTTGTTAGGGTGAAGAAGAGAAAGAGAAAGAGAAAGAGAAAAAGACGCAGTGGCTGAAACAGACGCTTCGGATTTGAGGGTTTGATGTATATCGAATTGCTGCGCCACCATATTCAAGTGACGCACGCAGAACAACATTGCGGTTTTGGTGTTTGATGATATGCCACTGTGTGGTTTTGTTCACGCCAACATTAAAGTTGATTTTAACACCAACATAGACAGACACGCTGATACACGTCTTTGTCCATTTACGTTATTTTTTATTTATTTTATTTTTTTTGGTATAATATTTTTTTTATTTTAACATATAATTAATATTATTTTTTATTTTCTTAATTATTTTTAAGTAATGTTAAAGTTAAATTTGTTTTTATTGATAGCTTTTATATTTTTGCGTATTCATATTTATTATTAATTGCAATTAAATAATAAAATAAAAAATTAACCCAACAAGTCAACCCGTCCTACAATGGTGCATTTTATATATATGAAGGGTTATATTTATCTCATTTAACATGAGATAAATCAATTTCTTACACATACATAATAAAGGTGGATCTCACTTCTATTTTTTCTCTTTCCAATTATTTGTGGGTCTCTCCTACAATTTTGTATCACTAACATGAGATAACTTATCTCCGTACACATAAAAAAAAAACAATTTCCCATAGTTGTAGGGAACATAGCCACAAATATAACTATTTTCATAATAACCTTCTCATTATGATTTATTAAGTTATGGCCTATACTCTGCAGGTAACCACACTTTTATCATAAAATAACTTATTTGCACATCCCAAAAAGTTAATTTGAACTTCTTTTTTTTTTGGTGAAATAATTTGAACATATTTAATAATGGGATAAGTTGTGCTTGTCTCTTATAAATTAATTGATCATATTATCAACCTGTTCTTTATAAAACAAAATTAACGATTAATGTTATCCCATAATTAAATAAAACTTACATTCTCCCACTTGTTCAACATTAATTTTATTACTATAATTTTGAAAAACATTTTTATTAAAACAACTCTCAGGAGTTCGAGCGTGGCAATGTACTATAATTCTCCCATTTTTATCTACAATACTAACCTTAAAAAAACAGATTTAGTACAAAAATTTAGATATTTTCCAAACAATTGGTTTTGAGAAGAGATATACAAAATTATATTGCAATCTTTTCTTTTTGAGTGAGCATTCAAGAGAAAGAAAAGTGTGCTTTCCAGAGTAAATATTTCTTCTTAAGGTACATTTAAGATAACTTGGCAATCAAGGTTTGAAGAGATTCATTAAGCTCACCTCCTAGGTTTAATTTTCACCTATTTGCCTTTTGATTTGAAGCGTGTAAGGTAACTCTCAGATTATTCTTTTGTTATTTTGTTTTAACTATTGTTACAATAGACAAGATATGGCAATTATCTACTGATAAATTGAGAACTTGTACTTTGGGATTAGAGTTAAGTACAATTGTTGGAGTTTGACAATTTGGATGCAATTTATGTAGGTAAATTAGGGTGGTTAAATCTAGAGATGAGTTTAGGTGAATTCTTTTATAAGTGAAGAATGTATTTTATGCTTGTATTTTGAATTGAGCTTGACTTATTATAATGGATTTGTCTCCCAACCATATATAAGTATTTGAATTGGGGCCATGACTTTTCCCCCTCCTTTTTTGAGTTTTTACCACGTAATTACTTGAGTTATCTTTTTACAATATTCTTAATTACTCAATATTATTATATTTAAAATTGCATTGATTTAATTAAAAAATTTATACAACTCAATTCAATGAGTCTTGAGTTCATATGGAACCAACAAATACAAAAATTAAACAATACATATAGCTATTAGAGGCTTATGTTCTATTAGTAAATTAGTTTTGATGAAAGTTGAACTATTACGTATTAACTCTCCATTAATCGGTCTGATTCTTGTAATGGATGCCCAACAATGACTTACGATTAGGTTAAGTTTGTTTATTGGTTAATATGTACCATTTAATATATATTATATCATTTAATAAAATTATTTCAAAATTGCATCTAGTGGGGATCGAGCTCTTGTTGTGAAGGTATAAATTATAGTATTTATCACTAAGCTATATTTAATTCTTGATTCACTTGCATCATTTAAAATTTATTATATAATTAAGTATAACATTTAAATTTATATACATATTTTGTTCATGCGGTTGAACCAGTGACCCACTGACCGGTACCCCGATCGAGTCGATCACCGGTCCGGGTTTAATAACATTGGTTGAAACACTCAAACCAAACAAAATTAGAAATATTTAAATTTGGTTCTCTCTTGTCTCTCTATGTCTGTCCTCCTTTACCTCCGGTTAAAAAATAAAACTTAATTGCGTCCATAAATTATAGATAAAAAAAAATATCCACCAACATTTCTCACCCATTTTAGCATTTGGTTCAACCTGCCATTAAGCCTCATCATGCACCAAGATTCTTAAACATGAATTTGATCACAAATTTTGATATCAACCTAAAAGATTAAATTGATAAATAATATCGACATTAATATTTTTATATTAATATTTTTAAGACTCTAACACTCATCAAGTCACTTAGATGTGGTTCACTCACGTATAAATAAAAATCTAGACAGCTACCTAATATTAAAAAAGAAGGAGTTTGAGCCATTCGAGTTATTCCATTCGAGTTATTAGAAGAGCTAGAGTTATTAGAAAGCCGAGTTTAAAAACTCGATTCGACCATCGACTCGGCCGAAGTCAGGAGTTATGGGTTCAACCAGGAGTCATTGGATCACTTCACTAACCCGATTTTATATATTAAAAAATTATAAATATATATCTTATATGAAAAATTCAAAAAAAAAATCATCAATTATCAAAGATAATATTTAATATAATTCAGTCAATTATATCCACAAGTCAATATTACATAAGCTAATCAAAATATCAAACTATCAAAATATAAAACACATATTCCAAATGAGTTAATGAAAAGTTATATCATCAAACTGAGGCTCACATTGTCCTTCTCTACTATTATCGTCCAAACCTTAAGGAACATTGCTTTCATTTTGGGGTACAATGGCCATATGAGGTTCATCATCTACATCATCCTCATGTAAATTCAATTCATCTACAATAACACTATATGTAAGTTAGTAAATAATATAAAGTGATCATATCATCAAATTAAACAATAAAATTATAATCATAAAGAAACATACATTTGCCTTCAAAAATTTTGTTGTTTCTTGAAATATTGGAATGAACTTCTCTATATCATTTGAAGTCAAAAACAACAACAACTAAAAATTGAAGTCACACATAAAAATTATGCAACAACATGTGAAAGGAGATCCACCCAAGAGAGGACGATGGAGGAGAGGCGACGATGCGACGAATCAACGGTGGAGAGAGAAGAATCAACATGACAGAGGAGAGGGAGAGAGAAGATCGAAGAGGATAAGAGGAACAATCATCACAGCGGAGGAGAGGCAGAGGAGAACACCAGATCAGGGAGACTGGGTCTGGGAGAGAAGATTGAAAGAGAAGAAGAAGAAGAATGATTCAGATTTCATATCTAGTTCTAGATCGAGCAGCGAGTTTTTTTTTTTCACACAAACAACGTCGTTTCGTGTGTAAATAATTTTAAAAAAAGAAATGCAGTGACCCCCTCTGACCCAGGAGTCACCGAGACTCGGCCGAGTTTCAGGAGTCATCGTACATGCAAGGTCTAACTGTTGACACCAACCCATCAGAGAGAGGGTCAGTAACCCAATGAGGTCGACCCTAGAACGGGCGAGATTTTAAAACACTGATTAAAAGGTGGAGTTATTTTTTCATCGACATTTCATTTTAATACATTAGTTGATTATGATTTTCTTATTATTATAAACTAGTAATAACCAAACCATCTAACTCCAAGCAATCATAAATCAAGAAATCATAAATCAAGAAATCATAATTTCTCAAATTCCTCCATTTGTTTCTTCTTTTTAGGTACAAATCTTCATTTAAAAAGAACTTCTCAAGTCAAGAATCTTCAAATTTGACCATGATCGGCCCAAAAAAATACAATAAAAACACAATATGACTGAACAAAGTTCATTCCTTAGCCATAGATGGACCCGTGCTCTTAGCTCCACTTGGGTACTCGTGCACCTCTCCTCCTATATTAATAGAAGCATTTATACTATTACTACCATTATTGTCACCAATTATTATGTGATCAATCCAAGTGTCCACTGCTATCAGATTAAAATACATTGACAATATCTTATTTCTACTCATCACAACAAGTAATGTGTATGGTTACACAACAATATTTTTTACTACCAACAGAGAAGAATCAGAGATAAACAAATGAAAACACCGATTATACCATAAATAATTAATTGCATTGAAAACAAACGTGGAAAAGGGCAATGAAAGTTTGTGAAACTAAATTATCATGATAGGGAATGATTTTTTTAAGTGAAATACAACTGTTTCATTTAAAAAACCCAATATTGTGTTTTTTTAAATCATGAACATTTTTCTTATAACTTTTTATTTCTGATAAACTTATCTTCTTTCTATATTTTAATTTGAAATTAATAAAAATAAAAAAATTAATATTATTTCATTCTATTTATGTTACTTTTACTTTTAATATTATATCATACATCACACACTCAAATACTAATTGAAAAAAAAAATCAAAATATGTCAGGCTTGTATGTAAGAGGCCGATTAGGCCGATTTTTACAAGACAATATCATGTATCTCACATGAAAAAAATTCAATTACGCTTGTTACATGATTGTGTCACATGTCATACATGATTCTAATAACATCTCATCAATTCTTCTTCTTCTTTTTTCGGTAATCTCTTCAATTCTTAATCTCCAATGTCTCACCCATGTATTTCTATCAATTCCCATCATTTGGATTGCATTAAAAGAGTAATTAGATAATTTTAGAAAATGTAAAAATATGGTTGATTTGTGATGTTTTTCCTTAATGATATGTGTATTCTGCCAGGTTAATTTTGCCTAACTTGGGCTTGCTTGGACCTGGCCCACCAATAATAGTTAATTTATGTTCCCTTAATTATTACCATTTACATGGGTCATGACTCAAGATAGAGTTTTGGAATTTTATTTTATTTTTTCGGTAAGCTAGTGGATAAAGGCCAACAGCGCAAATTAAGAGTAAAAAATAAGAAGAAAGAAATTTATAGTCATCACTTAGTTTATCCGAGCCATTTGGTTTCTAGCACTAGCTGACTTTCAAAAAAGTTACATATTTTCTTTAAAAATTATGATATAACATTTATAATGGTTAGTTTTTAAAAATAATACAATATTGGTACTAACTGGATTTTATTAGTTGGGTCTTTTGACTCTTGTCCCGAGCTCTACCACTGATTTTATCTATTACAAATTTAACGTTCTAAAAAAATACATTAGGGTAGACGATTTTTTTTAATGGCTTTAATGTTTTTATAGTGAATCCGGATAAATTATCTAAATTCACTCTCAAAACAATATTATTCTAGACCGAATGCAAATAACTTATGCAAGAAAAAATGAAACTTTTTTAATAGCCCAAATGAATCCATTTTAGATTTATTGTAATGATAAAATATATGCATACATCAATTAAAATGCTACTCTTTTGTGAGAACGCCTTGAATTTTGAAATATGAATAACGCAAAGGTTTATTTATTTATTTATTTTACTTTATGTTTAAATTCAAATTTTATTAGAAAAATGAATGCACTTAGAACGAACTCTTGTTTTATTTTATGATTAAATTCAATAAAAACTTCTCTCAAATATTAAATAAAGATATATAAATAATTTTATTATATTTTTTAACCTAATCTCCCCATTCTTCAGTTGTGAAGCGAGGGATAAAGGGATGGAGGGCACAATTAGGGTAGACTAGTCGATGACTCCCTTTAAATTTATACAAATCTTTAATTGTGAGTGTAATTTTTGATTATTTTTATTATATATATAATGATCAGTTGATCACCCACACAAAACTTTTTAAAATTTTAAACTGTGAACATCAATTTTATTTTCTTAATAAATAATTGTATTGTATGTTCCAATTTCACCCCTGTACAGATTTTTCTGCCACCTCCATTTCTTCTTGCCGAGCATGGAACTAAAGAGAACTGCTCCACGACCACAGCTATAAGGAGTGACACTAGCATATTATATCAAGGGTTTTACAAGAGTTATGTTGTAGGAGAAATGATTATGTTATGTTATAGAGATTCATTTTGCGTGCCGGAGTTTTTTTTTTTTGCTGCAGGCCCCACAAAATGTTGTGTGTGTAGAAAAATTTTTGTGATCATGTTAAATGATAGATGATAAACCCTTGTATCAACCATATCCCAAACTGCCTTTAAACAATTAAATCACACTATAAGCCTTAAAAAAATGTGAAATTGTGGACGCAAGACAACATATACAATGAAATTATCAGTACGTTACTGGAATATCTCAATTCTAATGAGAGAGCTGCATGTGGGGGATTATTGAGAGACTGGGAGGGGAATTGGGTTTCTGGTTTCTCTGTCTTTATTGGTTCCTGCTCCCCTTTGCAAGCTGAACTCTGGGCTATTTTACATGGGTTGGAGTTTGCTTGGAAATCTGGTTGGAAGAAAATTATTCTTGAATCAGATTCTGCTCAAGCCATTGGCCTTCTTACCATGACTGGTAATGACACTCGAAAGCTACCTCTGGTAACTAAGATCGAGCTGCTCTCAATAAGGATTGGTCTGTCTTGTTGAAGCATATTTCTAGGACCTGTAATCATTGTGCGGACTGGCTAGCGAAGAAAGCAATGGATGATCCTTTTGGTTTATCTACTATTACATCCCCTCACAGTGAGCTACTTAATCTTCTTACTGCTGATATGCTGGATCCGGGAGTCATCACTCCAGCTGCAAGATGCTGAGTTTGTTTCTTCTGAGTCGATGGTTTTTAGTTTTCTTTCTGTCTTGCTTTTTCCTGTTAGTGTTTGTTTTCTTTTGTTTCGTTTTGTCTGTTTCGTGGGGCAATGCCCCATGTATTTACCAAAAAAAAAAAATAATAATAATAATAAAACATATACATTCACAAAGAAAAAATGAAAATGATCCTGAACTGGTTTTTTCTAAAATCCGTTTTCCAATACCGTCGAAGTAACATGAAGTCCATAAACAGGCCCTTGAAAAATGGATAACAATAGTTAATTTAGTTAAGAAGCCAATCACGGTATCTATTCACATTAACACAAGACGGGGGAAGGAAAAAGAAAAAGAAAAAGAAAATAAAAAAGAACAAAATATGTCAACAATTGATCTTGTCTAATAAAATCATCATATATTGCTGACACGTAAATTGTTTGTGGGAGCATGAATAATTTGACTTATAATCCTCCAAATCTCTTGTTTGATCGAGCCATTGCTTGGATATCATTTAGAGGAGTCTTAGGCCTTGATCGTGGATAAGTTTTCACACTTTTTATTGGTTGAATCACGAGTTTTAAAATTGGTGACCTAGAGTGGGTTGTATGAATTGATGTAGTTAGAGAGCTCAAATTGAGATTGTGTATTAGACAAATGTGGCTTAGAATGATGTTTTAGAGTGATTGATGTGATAAAAATTATTGATGAAATTTGGATTGTAACTTACGAAATTTTGAGTTGTGATTCCATGACTTTGTGAAATGGATATGTTGTGGGTTTGTGTAATTGAGTTGTGGAGTATTTGTATGAGTTAATTATAGGATTGTATGATGTGTGAAAGTGTTGAATTGAATTTAAATCCTTTGAGTATGAATCCATGTAGAATTCGGTCAAGAGAGGGCTATAGGGGTTGGATGATGCAAAAATTATGTAAGTGATGTATTGTGGTGTTAAATGGTGTTTGGAGGTTTTGTGTGATGGGTTGATGCATAGAAAATTAAAGGAAAAATGCTTGGAGTTTGTGTGATGCGTATTTGAATCTAGAATAATTGGTAAAATGGTGTTGTGATGGTATAGGATGGTAAATGAGACTTGAAATGGTGTGGTGGTAGTCTTGGGATGCTAAAGAAAAATTAAAAAAAAATTAGAAAATATTTTGTAAAAATGGCCTATAATGGCCGAACCTTGCATGTGGGAGGGTGAGAATTTTGGTGCCTTGCAATCTTGTTGATTGCACCTTGTATTGATGGTCCTCGTGTGATCATTGTAGGTTTCCTCCTGCGAAATTGAACCCTGAACCGTGAGCTCGGTGGGTTGCCGTTGGTCCCAGACCAAAAGGGATTGTGGTAAGTATTTCGAACCATGCTTATGTGCTTGATATATTGCATGTGTTAGTGAATGGAAAGTAAATTGGGAATGTCCTTTGTGTAGGAATTTCGGTTGTACCTTGCTCGGGGATTTATTGCATTGGAGCTGTGAGAAGGAGATTAGTAAGCAAATCCTTGGTACTGGGATTTGATCCTCGTGTGTGTTCCACCATGCCCGATGAGGGTAATGGTAGGAAATGTATGTGAATAATATAGGATAACATGTTCATGCATATTGTATGTGTGGTGGTACATAGGATGTACCGTGTCTCTGGCCAGTAGACTATTGCTTCAGGCATTTCAGACTTCCACTGGATAGGTCTCCGTGAGGGAGTTTCAGTTAACTTGTGGTCGTGGTGTGTTATTCGGATAAGAGCACACTAGGAAGTCTCGGGTGGATATGGATGGAGGGTGCCTTGGTTGATGTTCTGAGAACACACCTTGATTTGAAACCCGTAGGCTTATATGCCGAGCCAATAGGTTGGACGTTGCGTGGTTTTGCCATTGACCATTCCAGCTTCGTCGTATTTTATTCCCTATGTTCCCCTACTTCACTAAATCTCTTGCTTTATCCTGTTTTCAGATGTTATGTTGTATTATTTATATGCATCGAAGTGAGCCATGAGGCGGAGTATTCTCCAGAACCTCTGGGTTACTGAGATATATTCGTATATCTCACCCCGCTTTGGGGACTTTATTTCAGGAGTTAGCAATGGTGTTGGAGCGGCGGGCAAGAAGCCCGTAGGTTGAGTAGGAGGACTCTTACATATTTTGCATTTTGTTGGTCATTGGGCCTAGACTAGACTTAGGTCATGAACAATGCATATGATTAGGATTATTGTTATCATTTTGTTCATGATGTATTTTGTCTAAGTTTAGTCTTTGATTATCATGTTTTATTTTGGAGCATTTATTTTTGTATACTTGAAGGAGAATTGTAATATGTGCATTTGAAGTTGTAATTGTAATATGGAGAATTGATGTAACATTGAAGTATGTAATATGATGAAAGGGCAATAGGCCTATTCTAAGATGTGAATGTTGAATTAGGATTCAAAGAATGCATGCAATTGGACTTTTGTGATTGAAATTAGTTAACTTAAAAAAGTAAGCATTGATTATGTATTTTGAGTAAATTGGATATAAACTGTGAAGGGTTGTAAGAGCACCAAGGCATTGCTGGTCCTTGTCTGCCACCCATGATTATTAGGTACAAATTGAGGTTAGAAAACACTTTTGCAAATTTGGGATTTATTGGAAAAATAAAGGAAACTCTAACGAATTTTCTAGAGATTGGTAGAATTTAGGCGAACTTTGGGAGAGCATATCTCCCTCCACAGAAGTCCGATAGGGACGTTCCATACACCGTTTTGAAGCTTGTAATTCCCTCTATCTTGTGGTAAAATTTGGGATTTTTATGGGTTGGGCGTCAGCCTATAGAAGACAGAGAACACGGACTGCCCATGTGGCCCCTGCACATGTGGCAGATCTGGTGCAAGATTGAGAAAATTATTCCCGCTTCTTTTCTTGGTCAAATTAAGTGTATGATATGTAAAATTTAAGATTGAGATGTCTATTTTAATGTATAAAAAATTGAGAGCAATTGGTTGAGTGGATTTCCCAGAATAATTGATTGAGTGAAGGCTGTTTGGAGCCTTTTTGAGGTTGGCTGACAGATTTTCTTGTCCAACTTCAAACGGCGATATCCGGAGCAAAAGAGAAATTTATGACTCGTGTGATATCTTCCTAGAAAGGTAATTAAGTCTAGAGTAACATACTAAAAGATGACAGGTTCGCGCCATGCGGATTGTACGCAGTACTTAAAATACCGAACCATGTTCGGATAGGTACAAAACGTAAAAGTGAGATTTAGGCTGAGTGGGTTTATGTGAACCCCTTAGTGACTTGAGAAAAGTAGTATATGATATAAAAGTAGTTTAACTAATTATTCCGCAAAGAGTTTACAGTTACGGTCAAAACTTTTATTTATTACGCTTTTTTATTGTTTCAAATGCTCGCGTAATAAAATGGAAAAAGTTTCATCGCATTTTTATAAATGAATTGCTGTGATTGTAACCACGCTTAATATTATAATTAATGTTAACAATACCGATGTACAACGGGCTGTTACAAGTTAGGTCAATTTTTTTAGCACTGGAAATTACAATAGGAAAAATGTTGGTTTTTTTAAGAGTAAATACCCTTTTCGGTCCTCAGTAAATTTTATGATGCCAACTTTAGTCCCTAACAAATAAAAAGGCTATTCGTGGTCTCTAAGAAATTCAAAGTGAATCCATTTTAGTACTTTTAAGGGACTAATGTGGATATTTTTTGAATTTATGAGGACCACGATTTCAACTAAATGGTTCCATTTTGAATTTTTTAAGGACCACAAATAGCATTTTTATTTGCTAGGAATTAAAGCGGGCATCGTGAAATTTGCTGAGGACCAAAAGGATATTTACTCTTTTTTAATTTCACTTTTTATTTCTTAAGTGCATCTAGGTTGAATCCAATTTAATAAGGAATATTATAATTTAAGGATGACAAAATGTGTATTGAGTTTGTGTCGTATGACTACGAGGTGAAATCTTTCAATCTGAACACGACATGTCGGGTTGACACACAAATATTAGAAATTTGATTTTTTTATTTAAGAACAAAACTTTAAAGTTATAAGAAAACCTGAATGAAATATAAGGGTGTTGTTATGGTTTAGTTAAAAAAGAGACTGGAAGTTTCATAATTTTGAGCTAAAAGCTACATGTATGTCCTATTTGGAAGGTCAAAAGAATTTACACAACTATTCAACTAGAATTGGTACATACTATTGTATGTGGTCCAATTAGCATTCATGCTAGTAGAGGTTATGAGTACTTCATTATATGAATTGTTACTCTGGATTGTTATTTGTATGTAAAGGATCCAACAGGAAACAATAGCTTTTATGGTACTTTATGTAAAAGATATGCTCCTTATTGGAAACAACATAGAGGTAATATCAAGCATAAAGAGTTGGCTAAGTTAGTGTTTTGGTATGAAAGTACTAGGGAAACCAATTATACTCTGGTATAAAACTCTTATGAGACCGGAAGAATAAGTTGTTGGCATCATTTAGGCTACTTACATTAACAAAACTCTTACCAAAATTTTTACATGGTAATTCCAATAGGGGAATTATGTCTCTCAAACATGGAATTCATCTTCCTAAAGAGTAACATCTAAAGATTCATGAGAAAGAAGAATACATGAGTAGAATACCTTATGCTTTGGCAATAGGTTGTCTTATGCATACCATGTTGGGCATTAAACTAACATCTGCCATATAGTGGAAGTAGAAGGACGGTACCATTCTGGACCTTAAGGAACACTATATTATTATTAAGCATGTACCCAAGTATCTTTGGAGAACGAGAGGTTATATGTTGGTATATTCTAGTGGGAATCTTGAAAAGCTGAGTTTTCACAGATTCAGTTTTCAAATGGATATTGACTCAAGAAAATCGACCTCGAGCTATGAGTTTTTTCACTAAACTAGGATAGGATTAGATGTGGATCTTGTAGACCTAGTTACTAAGAGTTTGCCTGAACTTAAGTTCAAGAGGCATGTTACTTCTTTGGATCTTAGGAGGATCCCAGACTTGCATTAAGAGAGTGAGAGATATTGTGTTCATTGTGCTCTTGGAGTAAAACATTGAAGTAATGTAATTATTTTCTGTATTTTACAAATGAGGTATAATTCATTGATTAGTGCACATAATTTACAAATATTAAGGTCCAGATCAATTGTGGAGAATATGACCATTTGGATAGTTTCATAGAGGACATGATCATAGGTACTTATGATTGATTAATTGGTTCACAACTATTAAATAAAATTGGGCGCTTTATTTATGCTATAATATTTTATGAAATGGTTTGTCTAAGTCATTGTAAAATATTGGTGTGAATTAACATTCACATTGAAAAGATCAAGGAGAGATTTGATTAAGGTTACTTTTATGTCATAAGGTATCAAATCTCAAGATAACTATAGTTATGTGATTTCTCTTAATCCTGAGTTTATTTTAAATAGATAATCAAATAATTTTCATTCTTTGATTTACCAATGGGTGATGTTTGATCTTTTGACGACCAATAACTTGGTATTTAAGGAGTGAGATTATTTGATTATCGGTATTTATGAGATAAACAATATGAATTTTGTATGATATGTCCATTTGATATGTTTCTGTACTTGGATATTGAAGACGTTGGCCAGTGCATGTAATCCATTAGAAAAAATATCATAGTCAAGGAAATAAATAATTGATTGAGTTACAGAAAACTTGTCAATCAATTATAGACATTCTACAATGGGCGATGCATATTCATGTTATATGTGTTTTTAATCTTGGTATTCAAGTTCAGGTTTTTAGTGGAGTAGTACCGATCAGATAATCATTCGTTGATTATCACGAGCTTTGATTAATAACAGCTAGTAGATATCAAGTTTGTATTCAAGAGCAAGTGAGGGATTGTTGAGATTTGCTCTTTCACTAAAGTCCAATAGAGCCTAGTGTGCAAGAAGAGCCCAAGAAACCTAGAGACCTTCAGCTTAGGGCTAGAGTTTCTTGGAACCCATATATATTCTACACTTATAGTCATCAGCCTCTTAGATCTTCACTTGATGGTTGCAAAGGCTGAGGTAAGGTCATCTCCTTGAAAGTGAGAGAGTGCTCACACACTTCCTTTTTTCCCTTGAGACATAATCTGGAAGATTTGCCACTGTCCAGCCTCGAGGAGTATGTTCGTGCTGCGGCGCTGAGGTGAGTAGTTCGTGAAGATGAATCGTACAAGAGAATATTCTACACGAAATATGTACATCAAGAGGTAAATCAGTAAAAGGACGATGATCCGTTTGTATCCCAAACCACAATGGTCTAAAATGCTTCCGTAGATCTAATTGCTCCTAAAAAGACTTGGTAATTATTGTTTACATGCCATTGGTATTTATAGAGATGAATAGTCACAAGACGAAAAAGCATGACTATTCAAAAATGAACAAGCGTGACCGTTTGCAAGCGAAGAGACGCAACTATTCGCAAGTGAAAAGTCATGCCTTTTCGTCTTGTGACCATTCATCTCTATGAATACTAGTGGCCTAAAATTTGGTAATTTTTTTTAAAAAATATATGTAGAAAAATGTGATGATGAAATTACCATGTTGTACATATTTTTTCCTTCAATTCCCATGCTTCTGCCCATACTATTGCCCATATTTTTCCTTGAGAACATCATATCATCCTCTCTCCTTTCCGTGTTCCGTCCATCACTAACCTCCTTCTTCATCCTTTCGATTTTGGCTGTGGAAATTAAGACCAATCAATTTCCACCTTCCACACACTAGCATAGACTTCTTTGATTCATAAATTGAAAAATAAATTATTTTGGTTTTAGCACGAATTGAATTATATATGAGTTTAATAATATGAAAACATGTAGAGCAAGAGTAAGTGAAGTGATATTAATTTCTGTAATAGATTTCTTTCAAATTTTTGTATATTAAGTTTGTATCGTATTTCAAGTACTTTTATTTATGATATAGTATTTTTTATTTTCGCCCCCTCTTATTAAAATTTCTGCGTCCGCCACTGCTAGTGGCCTATAAACAATAAGGGAAAAGTGTCTATCATTTTAAATGACACAACTTATATCCTTTCACTATCACAAAGAGGTGAGACCCATACTTTTATTTTTTTTCAACTCTCTCTCCTCCTTTATCTATTCCTTTAAAATGATACACACTTTTCCCAAACAATAATTACCAAGTTTTCTGACTCCTTTTCAAAACTCTGCCAAAATTAATCCCCACACACTGCCTTTGTCTACGATTGGTCAAAGTTTGTTGTGTCCGCCAGTGCTGTTTCTTCTGGTAGTGCCACCGTCAAAACAGAGGTAGTTTGTTCTATCTTGGGAGACATTTATCCACGAACCTTAGGCACCATTGAGGGGGCAAAATTGCCTTAAGGACAAAGTTTGATTTTTCGCAACTTTTATGCTTTACATATTGAATTCTGGTTTTTATGTGATTGCATTGTATTTTGTGCAATTTTGTATTTTCAATGATATCACCATAACCAAAAAAACACAGATTTTACACTACAATTAATAACAAAAAATAAATAAGGGCTACCTCATGCATATATCCCAGACAAATAATGAAAATTAAATAATATTCCGTTTAGTCAAGTTTCCAATTACGTTATTCAAAAAGGGTGTTTCGGTTGAAATGTTGGGAAAGTGGGGTGAGGAATTTTTTTTTTTGCCATGTTTGGTATGAGTAAAAGTAAAAAACTCCTGGGATACTTTTTTTCCCATCATTCTCATTTTTTAACTACATATGGGAAAAAAATAATCTCATCCCACTCATGGTATTATTTCTTTCCCATCTATTGGGAAACATATTTTCACATTTTGAGACAAAAATATCTTATATACAATATATCAGCACATTTATAAAATGAATAATTTTGTCATTTCGATTCAGTTTATCATCAATATTTTACAATCAACCAAATATAGTATCAGTAAACTTAACTCAATTTTTTCGGAAAAATCTTGGCTTACCAAACATCTTTTTGTAATTTACTCGGAATTTTTTTTTTCTATTATATTCCTGAAAATCTTTTTTTCCCAATAAAAAAAAATATCCTCCCTGCCATATACTCCGACGACAGGGCTAGTGAAAGAAAGCCCAAGACATCTGAAAAGCCCAATAAGCGCATTTGATCATTTTGTAGTGTTGAGACTTGAGATTCTGCACTCAGTCACTCTGCAACAAACCAAAAACAATGGCTTCCAATTCCAAATCGGGGACGTTTCTCGAACGTTACGGTTACGATTTACTGTTGGGATCAATCGCTGCTTTCTATGTACTCATGGTGCCTTACACTAAAGTCGAAGAGAGTTTCAACGTTCAGGTCTCTCTCTCCTTCTCTCTCTCTCTATATATATATATATATTCTTTGGTAGATCTTTTTCTCTTTGAACATGTTAGCTTATTTTTTTTATTTTTTATTTTTCTGTGTTTCGGGAAGGCAATGCACGATATTCTTTATCACCGGCTTCACTTAGACAAGTATGATCATCTGGAATTCCCTGGTGTGGTTCCTCGCACTTTCATTGGTAAGTTTTTTGTATTTTTCTAGCATTTTCTCTCATTTTGACCATATTGTAAAGAGTCAACTTATAGGATTTCAGTATATTATTTTATGACTAGCATGTTTTATGACTCGTTATTCTAGTTTGTTTAGTATTGGAAATTGAATCATGCTTATCTTCAAGTTCAATTGGATTGTTTACATTGAGATTTTGCAAAGTGTATTAGTTCTTTTTTTTTTATTACTATATTGTATCTTATATAATTTGCATTTTCTTTTAGGTGCTTTGCTTGTGTCCCTCGTTGCAGCTCCGTTTGTGTTAACTGCAAGTTTGCTACATTTGCCAAAGTTTTATGCTCTTCTCATAGGTAGCCTTCTTTCATACTTGACAATCATTGCATTTTCCTCATTTTGGAGAAAGCTGTTCAACACCCCCGCCCCTTCATTGGTTTAAATTGAAAGAAAGACTGATGCTAATGATCAAAAAGTTTAAAGTCTAAAATGCTATCCTTTAGCAGGGCCGGGAAAATAGGAACTCGAATAACAGTTGTAATATTGTACTTCTTTCACTTAGCCTTTTGTCTATGTTGTCTTTCATTATTCTCTTAGTCTCGTGAGCATTTGTTGCATGTGAATGTCTGCGTTATATGTGCATAATTGAATTGACTAATCAAATCAAGTAAGTTACAATTCGTGACTGAGTTTATAGTCATAGACCATGGCGAAATGCTCAAAATTATCAATAGTGGTGTCAATTTTCGTTCTCCTGTGCTATATGTCACTTGACAATGTGGTAGGGACGTTAATACACTGTATACTAGTTAAAGATTTGCTTCATGTGTATTTGATTAATTTGGTTCTGTTGATAATATGTTTTCTCAACTTTTTTTGTTTTTGACTTTTCTTATCACCAGCTGTTGCATAACTTCTTTCACTAAAATCTCCTCACATATATTTTATACAAAATAAGCCAATGTGTCTTATTGTTGATATCTAGTTCGGATGGCCCTAGGAAGCATCACACTATATACGCTAAGATTCTTTCGTCATCAGGTATGTACCTTTGGCTCTTTTCTTTTTTTAACTTCTGTTGATAATTAATACAGAATACTTAAGTGAGTAAATTAATGTAATTTTTTTTTTCATGAACCAGTGTATATTTATTTGTCTGATATCTTACTTATCCAATTAAAATTTAAGTTTCATTAGTAGGCGATAGAGTCTTTTGGCATATCATTTTAAAATCTTTCATGGACATGATTTATTGTGCTTAACTTGTCATCATATTTAGAGAAAGGATTAAATAGCTCCATTTTTTTTTCAGTGGCTGGGTTTTGAGAAAGTTATGTCTAAAATGGTGTACATTATGTAATAATTCAAGACAGGTAGCAATTAGTACCTTGGAAGAGAAGACTTTGCTAACACATTATATTTAATTCTTCATAAATACTAACCCCTGGAATCATTGATTGAGTGGTTTGCACCAAGTTCCTTGTACCCTATGCATAGTTTCTCTGTTTTTAAATTTGCACCAAGTTTTCTCATACCAAAAAGTTGTTTCAAGCAATTCGCATACAGCATAATGTTCACATTTCTAAGTAGGTTTCTTTGAATTAGTTGCTGGGCTGATTTGTG
The DNA here is from genome assembly GCA_032173675.1 of Gastrolobium villosum. Taxonomy (NCBI): domain Eukaryota; kingdom Viridiplantae; phylum Streptophyta; class Magnoliopsida; order Fabales; family Fabaceae; genus Gastrolobium; species Gastrolobium villosum. Next base: position 112,787 of record JAVKPL010016077.1, read on the forward strand.
ATAGGATTAGGTGATTAGCTTATATGTGGTGTAACTTGTAAGCACCAGGTCTATTTAAGGGGGTTGTAATAGAATCCAAAGGGATTGGGTTGCTTTGCTCCATAGATGTTTTCTCTTTTTCTTTGTTGTTTTTTGGTTATGGAGGATCCTTATCCTCAAATTTCCTTGTAATTTTCTTCTCCCCATCTTAATGAATTTCTTCTTTTATAAAAATAAGGATTTAGCTTAATTAGTTCAACTTTTGATAACATGCCCAATAAAATTTTCAGTGACTTACACTGATATTATTCTGCTAAGAGGTCAGATGAACATTATGTTTGTATATAATGACCAGCAAGTGCATATCATGGTAATTGTAGTCATGTAGCAGGTTTGAGTTTCCATTGGAAGATGGCTGATCTGCAGCTACTACAGGTGGTGGCAGCTAAATAGAGGGGTTGGTAGTGATAGGAGGGTAATAAATGATTGGGTATTACACATCAGAATTTGTCTCTTTGACAGCAGGAAATGTTTTCCACTTCTTGGGGGTTCATGTCCTTTTGAGTTTCCCTGTCGTCAAAAAGGTTTTGTCTTGAGTAGTGACCAAATATTTTTTTCTGTTGACCAATCCCAATGTGCATAGTCTCTTCATTTTCAAGTGTTTGTGCCTTTGGGAGGATGAAGGAGTTAAGGGCCCTATGGCTATTGCTGATTTGCTGTGCTTGCAGAGCCTTGGCTCATTTGGCTAGAGCATCATGTCTGAGTTTTAAATCAGAATTCCTTCCATGCGAAGCTATATGGGATGAAATTACTTTCTTGACTTCTTGCGTTTTTGCTTGTGAACTATTTAGAAGGGGGAGTTGTTTCTTTGATGACTCTGTAGAGGAATTGGGAAATTCTCATGCTGATGCATATCTTTTTTTTTTTTTTGCTGCACTGTTAGGAGGTTTCCATTTCTCTTTTTCTGTATTTTTTTCAATTAGTAAATTCTTTTTTACCAAAATTAATAAAAGAATATATGCTGGCTGCTAATACCTTTCATGAGTATTAACAACATTTGTAGATGCTATATATGTTCCCTGTCATGGTTTGAGAATCTGTTTTGTATCTGCTCCAAGCCATTGAAGTTTAAAATAAGTTGTATAAGATTAAGACAAAACAAAGTTTAGTATGTTCCCTGAATCATGTTCTTTGTGATGCAGATAAGGAACAAATTTGGGCATCAAGTAGAAGCCTTCTTTGTGATACTAACTGCCATTCAGTTTCACTTTCTGTTCTATTGTACTCGTCCACTTCCTAACATTCTTGCTTTGGGTATAGGTAACTACTTAGCTTGTCTTGCTTCGTAATGCTAATATTATTGTTATTCTTTAATGACAACATGATACTTGATAACACCAGGGTAAAAGACCCAGAATGCAAGATTTATATATAGGGGCATTTAGTTCAAAAAGGAAGTAAGTCATTGGATTGGTATCCTACCTGATTCTAGGAAAAGGCATATTATTTCTACAAAGAGAATTTCTTGTTTTAGTCAAGAAAAGGATGATATGCTTCAGGCATATAGGCCACATGAGGCATTTTTTTTTCTGGGTACATAGAAGCCACATAAGGCTTTATTGTTGGACATTCGTGTTGTGCGTTTTCTTACGTTGGAGACTGAAAATATTTTCATTGTACATTATGCGATGGTTGGCATCTTTGGAATAAGGCTTTTGGATGAGCAGTGGGTCTGCATTACTATTTTGGAATTTTGCCCCCACCCATTTTTGAGGTATTTTGTAAGGAAGTACATTGTGTTCTCGCCTTCTTGGAAGTGCACTTTATTTTTTTGGGTTAGTTTAGTTGGCCAGAACAGAAATTAAGAGTTTTCACGCTATGTTTTTTAACTCTACATCTCGTATGGTATATGGTATTTTCTTATCTTTCATTTTGGGTTTGAGTTTCTTCTATGGGGATGAGGGTGGGTGGGTAGTTTGTGTTGGATATCATGCTAATGGGCTTTTTCTTCAGGTGAGTTTTGTTTGAGATAAAAGCCATTCTTGGGCCTCTGGCTAACATCATACACTTCGGGGTTGATTTGGTTTTTGAAATGGTATTAGAGCCTCTATGACTAAGTGGTGTTGCCCCGGTTTTTCTAACATGATTTTAATAACATCATTATGAGGATTGAGTGAGCCTGTGTGACTTTATCCACTAAGCATAATTTTCTATGTATGTAGGTCATATAGTTAATAGAGAAAGAGTTGGGAAGTCTTGTAAATTGTTACTTCAAATAGCTATCCAATAACCTTATTTTTATTTATTTTAGGTTAAATTTATTTGTAGTGTAGACACTCATGAGCCTTCACCTCAAGCTTTTAGAGAGTTGGTTACTGTCATGGTATCTGAGAGATTATGTGACCAAATGCTCAAGGGTTTGTTCGTTATTGCTTCCATTCTTCTAAATAAAAGTTGAATTTCAGCACAGGGTAGGTGGACTATGCATTGACCATGCTTCAAGTCCAAAAGGTTTTTGCACGAGAGGAAGAAATTATGATCATGTATTGTTGGTAGGGAAATACGTTAGACAGACAGTGAGAAAATTTTATAATTATGAAAGAACAATTCTTGTTGCATTAATTCAGCGAATTTTGTATTTTTTTGATTTATTTTAATTTTCCCTGAAAATTTCATTTGCAACTTTATAAGGGATTTCTCCTATGTGCGAGTCAATGTCATGGCGCTGTACTTTCTCTTGATTTATTTTGCAGTGAATTTGGCATATGGATACTGGTTTGAGGGACGCTTTTATGCAGCTCTAAATTCTCTGGTATGTATGTCGTATGGTTTTATTTCAGTTTCACATTGGGTACAAAATCGTAATTTCTCCTTTGAATATTATAAGCTCTTAAGTAACTTTTGTCATTTCGAGTCATATATGTATTTTTGCAATGCCGGAATTTTGTGATTAAATATTCCGTGCCAGAATTGATTTCTTAAACTAGTCTTTTACAGTAAAATCACTCTCTTTAAAGAGAAAAGTTCAACTTATATTATCAAGTTTACTGTTTCTTTTTTTGGTGACATATTTATTTGGTATTTGACTCTCTGTGTATTCTATGGATTGACAAAACTTCTTAATTCTAATTTTTATGTGTATGTGAACTAAGTCCTGTGCAATAACACATGAATTCCATTGAGCCAATATTGGTTACCTACTAGTGATTATTGTTTAGTAGGGTAATCAGCCTTGTGTTTAGTTCCAACTTCCAAAGTATGATTTTAAAAGTGATAGAAACACAGGAATAGAACTGTAACTTTATTACTATTACTATTTTATTGAAGAAAAAAATAGTTTGATGATCTCCCCCCGACGTGAATGGATGACTGAAAAGGATTTTATTGAAGAAGTTGAAGCAGATGATGAAAACATTTCTAGCAATAGTAAATTAGTAATAATGCTGAGAAAAAATTTAAATTATGCCCATGATCTGGAATCACATAGGAGTTCAAAAGATTTGTAATTAGATAGCATTAACTCTACTGGTGGTTATTCTGTTTCACCTGTGGAGGAAAATGCAGGTATCTGTGGTATTTTGTTTTTTAGAAAGAAAAAGAGGTTATATTAGAGGAAAATGATGAACACATCAAATAGGATATTCTCCAAAAAGGAAGGTTGTGCATTTTGTGGCAAAATATTGAGGCTAAAATCGTCTGGCTGTGTGCTGCTTCAGCTGCGATTTGGTGAATTAGCTTGGAGCAGAAGGTTTGCATTTCAGTGTAGTTGTCATCCCATTATCTGCTATGCTGCTATAGCAGTTTTGGACGCTGTTATATGGGGTTGAGCCGGTTGACAACTATGAGATGTGGCATTTACAATTTTATGGAAACTTGCAAGGGCAAGAATATCTCATTAGAATATATGATGTGGAACGGTAACCAAGAGCAGTCCTCTTAGGCAGGGTACTTTCGTGACTGATAAACCTAGAGTACTCCTCTTGGGTAGTGTACTCCTCTGACTTGGCTTCGGATACTCTCTGAAGGAAGCAAAATATTAATAATCAATTATGCAAAATGTCTCATTAACATAAGGGACTTGAAGGATATTTATAACCTAAAGATACAAAAATACTAGATAAAATCCTAATTAGATTTAGAATCTTAATAAAATATAAATTTCCTTCAAACTGATGTTTTAACAAAGATAAAATTGCTAAAAATATGGAAAGATATTGAAATCCTAAATAACATAATTATCATCAAATCCATAGATTAAATATAACTGAATAATCCTAATCTATTATGCATCAATATCTATATGAGAGAAGAATTCATGAGCTTCTATAGTAGGTTTTTACTGCAGCGTAAATTGTGGTGGTGATGGCAATAGTGCAGTGGCAGTGCTGCTGGTTAGGGTGGAGGAAGTAGGGTAGCAAAACGTGTTGGCGGGTCGGTTTCGTGTTGTCAAGTCTGACTCGCGGGTCAAACTGTCCAATCCGCACACAACATGTTTTTGTTTGCGGGTCAAAATTTAAAACCCGGATACGACCCGCCGTGGGTCACAAGTTGACCCGCAAAAATTGAAAATTTGATTTTCTTTTTTTAAAGAATTAAAAAAAGTGGGGAAATACTGAATAAAATACGTGGGTTGACTCGTGACCTGCAATGAGGTATATGAAAATGACCAAAATTCCAACTTGTTTTTATTTTATTTTTTTCGACAAAATTTTTTTTGCCAGTTGACACGTGGGTCAACCCATGACACGACATGACACTAATTCGTGCCCTGTATCTAAACCCATGTTTTATCCCATGGGTCGACATGACCTGCATTTTGACATGTCATGTCGCGGGTTATAACATGTTTTGCTATCCCTGGAGATGATAAGGGGCAGGCAATTATGTCTTTCTACATTCCATTCCCAATAATGAAACAGAAACCCACCTCCTTCCCTCCAGAATATTGAATTATCGGGAATTTTAACTTCCTCGGCAAGTATTTTTTTAACCATGAACTAAACATGGGGATTTTACAGTGTGCACATAATTCTGTAAGCATTTCATCATCCAAATGTTACCTTAAGGAAGTATCAAGCTTGTATAATATGTAAAATAACTCACTTTTATTTATGTTATTATTTCATTTAAAATTACATTACGTAGAATTGAGTATATTTTTTTGGGTACAGAATTTACTTTGATTTGTTGTCAATAAATTTGAAATCAGATCATTATATGAAAGTGATAATAAATTTTATATTTGTAATTTGATTCAAAACTAAATTTGAAGGTCAGAGATAATTTATAACTTAATATTGTAAAACAAAAAACCCAAATAAATAAATATAACGAGTTTGTCACTACTTCAATTATTTAAATCAAGAGAATGATTATTAAAATCTGATAAACATTTTAAATTTTATAATATAAAAGATTAAAAGTTGTGTTTGGTTTAGATGATTGTTATAATGTATTAAAACTTTGTATTTTTTTAAAATTATGTTAAATACTTCCCCTCAAATATCTTTTGCGGACCCACTGCTCTGTGTATAGATTAGTATATGTGAACTCTTGTAGTTTAATAGTTGAATTTATATGCCCGCTCAAGTTTCAGTACCTTATGAATTCGACAACCTTGCTTTTAGTAGTTCAATATATCATTTTCTTAAAAAAAAAATTTCTTCCAAATATATAACCATTTTAGTGTTAATACCGAGAATGGTTTCTAGAATTAATGGGCCTTTTCAATTATTAGGATGTTTGATATGCTTCGCTGTTTCTGAAATAATCTGTTGGCTCTTTCTGATTATCAGATTTTTGCTACAACTGTATTCAGATGTGACATGCTGTTACTTCTTTGTCCCCTTGGGCTACAACTTCTTTTGGTATGTTGCATTTTTCTATTACTTGCTTTAAATTTATCCATTTCTCCTTAAAGGCTTGAGCTGCATTATAGAGATCTTGTCAAATTGCCATTGTGCTTAACCTCCATGTTAGATATCTGTCAATTCTTTGGTTTTTGGAGGATATCTAATGAGTTCGTTACATATGTATACAATTCTGAGTAGTCATGAATACAAACAAGGATAGCTACAACGGTAACTAATTTAAATTTGACGTTAAATTATATTTTCCAGAACTTGGGTTGCAGTACTCTTTCAAAATATTAGGGAAATTGAATACAAATTTTATAGAAAATATATTAATAAACTAATTTATCAAAATATATAAAAAAATACGTTTAGGAATTTGAGGGTGTTACATTTATTTTCATAACTAATTTCAAATTTGGGACTTCCAATCAGCAAGTTGTCTATTTTTGCATTCTGGTGAACTTCTATTGCTTTGTCAAATTTGAGACTTCCAATCAGAAACTTAGGGTTTTGTTATTACTATTAGAGGGAAGAAAAATGGGTTGTCATGTCTCTTGTGGTCGTTGGTTTTGTTATTAGAGAGAAGGAAAATGAAAAAACACTTATTTTTAAATTTTTATTAAATAATTATTTTATTAATATATTTTATTTTTTAAAAAATTATAATTTTATTACAAAAATGCCACCGGCACGGTCAAATTCGTGTATCGGATTGGTCAACGTGTCAAAAATTTTAACCAAGTGTCGGACATGTATTGGGAGCATGTCGGAGGCGTGTTGCGGGTCCGACATCGACACTTCCGTTTTTTTTTTTAAGTGTTGGTGCTACATAGATGTTACTATCTCAGAGATTATAGGATGATTAGGGAAGGTGTTGATATGTTTTTTATTTACTCTATATATAACCACCACTCTCCATTAAACCCCGACTAGCAAGGGTGTGGTGAGGGCAACTCTTGTACGCAGTCTTACTCTTGCATATTTGCAAAGAGGCTCTTTTTCGGATTCAAACCCGTGACCTTTCAGTCACAAAGGAGCAGCTTTACCACTGCTCCAGGCTCGCCCTATAACTCTCTGTGTAACATTTATTTAAAATTTAAATATAGAACTTCATTGCTTTAACTAGGCTTAATGTGGTAATTAATCGTTGGAGAATAGTGTTTATTGGATTTGGCATTTGAGGTTAATTGTTCTGTTTGATGAATTTTTCCTGGCCTTGCACTTTTGGTTGAATTCTTATAAAAATAAAATTGAAAATTTGCTCTGACAATTCCATTATTAAGTTAACATGATCAAGCTTTATGCCTAATACGGTTCATCTCTTGAAGGGAAGACAAAAAAAGTTTCCCTTTGGGGAGCTCTGAAACGCTGCACTGCAATGGCCTTCTTCTGTGTAGGTCAGTGACATTTTTTTTTTTTAATTTGATCAGTAATTTAAATAAAGGTTGATTCTGACATCAAGGTCTCTTACATACAGGTCTAACCATATTGGCTGATTCAATTATGTGGAAAAGGTTATTATGGCCTGAATTTGAAGTCTTTTGGTTTAACTCGGTACTAAACAAGAGTTCTGAATGGGGAGTATCCTTTAAAGAGTTTTATGGAACAACTGCATAGTTGTAGAAAATGAAAATATATGTTATACATATTTCATGAGCAGAGTATATTCAATTTTCTTCTGGTTCTCTCATTTGCTACTTTTCTATGATTGTGAATGTTGAAGCTAAGGCTTGGTTTAAAGGATAATGAAGAGTCAGGTGAGGGAATCTTTTATCCCCTTTCTTGTTCGTTTAGAGGTTGACATTCTAAGCCGTATCCTTTCTAATGCTGTGGATAGGGATATCGTTAAGGGTATTGGAGTTGGTTCGGAGGAGGTTATGGTCTTCCACCTTTAGTTTGATGATGATGATACTTCTGATAATTCTGTTTCTATTAAATTTTTTAAGTTATCTTTAATTTGTAGGTTAATTTGACTAAAAGTGGTTCGGTTGGTTTAAATGTGGACAGCTATGTCCGTTCTTCCTTTGCTTCTCTGGATGCTGTAAATCTTTGCAGTGCCCCTTCACTTGGGATTTCCTTTAGGTGGCAATCCTTGGGCTACTTTTTTCAGAAATCTTGTGATTACTTAGATCTCTGTTATTAAGTGGATCGTATGTAATTCTGTGCTGGCTGAACTTGAAAGCCAGCAGGAAGACACAACACAAGAAGGGTTTTTCAAAGAGATTCGGGGTGTATTTCCGCAATAGTGAGGATTTCAGTTTATAGGGATTAGGGTTTGGGTGTTGAGTGGCTACTCCTTGTAATCTTCATTGATCGTAGTGAATTTTCTCTCTGCTTTTCATGTGGATGAGGCACAATGAACGTACGTACTGTTTGTCACTTTTGATAGTATTGTTACATTTCTATTTGATATTTTTTTATGTTCCTTCACAATATTTTTGTTAGACGCATGCTTTCCACTGGTATTTCACCTCAGCACTCCCTCGTTCACTGCTTGCTGCGTATCCTCTTTCACTGGTAACTTCTTGGATTACAAAATATCCTCCTTAATGAACATCTTGTTGCTTCTTATGTAGATTTCTAACTTGATGTGGTGGCTTATTGCACTTCGAGTGAATAGATAAATATTTTGGGTATTTTTCTTAAAACCAAACTTTCTATTATCTCTAAAGGTAAAACCCAAAATTTCCTTTGTCTAGTCTGAGCTGCTACTTAAGGGTTTATATTTGATGATTTATGTTTGAACTATGAAATTATTGTAGAATAATTATTGCCCATTTGCTTTGAATACTTCATTTCAGTTTATTCCCTATATGTTCTCACCCATTTCAAGCATCTAGCATGTATGCACTAAGTCATGTATGTTCTTGAAGATCTTGTTTAAAAGATAGTGGGATATTTGGACTGTGGATAGTCATGGTAAAATGCATTGAGGGTTGAGCTTGTTGTGTGATTAATATAGTAGTTGTCCTGAAAGATAGATATGTTTCAATGAAGAAAAGAAATAAATAATTGATTAATTGTGGATTGGGAGAAATATATACACGACAATTAAAAATGTAGTGAGTTATTCCATTTACATTATTGGTTTTGCATTTCATTCATGTTATTGGCATCCCATGTGTGAAGCAATGCTGTTTTAGATAATTGTGGTACATGGCTGTGAAGGATATATTTAAAATCATGTCATTTTGTGGCTTGTGTCTTTTCCTAAGACTCTTTTTAAATTTCTTAAGCTCATTGTTTCATGCGTATATTATATGATTCCCTTTGAGGCTCTCAATTTCTTGCATTTCAATCATTTTTTTTGTCTTGCTTTTCCAGATTTTTGAAATATCAGTCACCATGTTGTCTACACTATAAAAATGTTACTTGTATTTATGTATCACGATGACAATTTACAGGGAAGAAAGATTATGTATAAGTTGTGTAGTTTGGTGGAGATTCGGCAAATAATTTCTTAAATAACTTGACAAGCTGTCTTCTTTGCAGTTTGGTCTCTTTGTAGACCAAAGGGTTCGGTCTTTCACTTTCCCAGTTCTTGCCTTCATTTTGCTTTATTCTAAGCTTCCCCACAAGGTACTATAATTAGAATCTGAAATCCATGGCTTCGTTTGTACCATTCTTTAAACTGAAACACGTATGGTAACTTTATTTTGATGTACACTGCAGGAGCTTCGTTTTATCTTAAGCTCAGTTCCAATATTTAACTTGTCTGCTTCAATTGCATGTAACCGAATGTAAGGTCTCTTTACTTATTTAAGTTCCGGATATAATATTTACTGTTCCTATTCATACAGAGTATTCTCTTCAGCTATATGTCTATTTTACCTCAGCTTTTTCTTGTCATGCATATGGTTTTTAGTTGTAATGTTTGTGCTCAGATATGAATTTGACACTTGACACGACAATTTGTGAATTTATGAATTTTATATGGTTTAATAAAAATTAAATGGGTTCTCTCTGCATTTTCTGAAGTTATTACATCATGTATTTTAAATTTGACTGAAAGTGGATATTTTTGAAAAGAAAATCATTTGGGAATTTGAAATATAAATAAATATGCGTTGCATTCCTTGTTGGTGGGGCATTAGTCTGCTTTTCTTTCTCATTTCTTATTGGATTATGGATAAAGAACAATATTCCGAATATAAAAATGCTATTCAATCTATGTCTTGGCTTCAGGAGTGATGATGCTGTGCCAGGCAGCTCATTAGGCCAAGGCATTAAGTCTGGCTCACTATACTTGATAATAAGGACTTGTGTGGAAGTTACTTCTGCTTCTTTAATACAGACAAACTTAATTTTTCATTATGTTCATGTGAGGTTATTGTGTGGTCTTTTCAGAAGTTTGCATTTTCCTTGTTTGAGTTAGTTCTGTAAACACTGGATTTAGCCTATCTCACAAGTTTTTCCCTTATAGCACCAAAAATTGCAAAGAACTTGCAGTAGGTAAAATCCTTAGGTGCAAGTTATTTCAATATACTAAGCATCTTCCGCACCCTTTTATATATTGATTCTTCTGGATTGGACTAAGTGTACTGCTTTAATAATACAATATGGCTGTACTATTCATTTTGGTAGTCACCAAAATGATCTTGATTATAAAACAAGGATAAAGATTAAGACAACAAAACAATTTGCATGATCCGAAGGTATTTGACATTTTGTTGGCACTCATAACATAAAGTGTTTAGAGGTCATTTACACGTGAAATCTCGTTTGGCCTATAGGCAATGTAGTTTTAAATTTAAGACAAGTATACAACAAAATAACCAATTCTTCACTTACTAGGTGGGAGCAAGGTTGTCATACTTGAGATCTTATCTAAAGATCTGAGGGGGGTGACAAAATTGTAAATTGTGGAATCGACACTGATCGTAAGATTTTATATTCCTAATTTTAATTATATAATAATAGTATTTATCCTTATAAAATAACATTTAAATTACAACTTCATGAATATAAAAGACAACAAATATATGTACCAAAAAAAAGACAACAAATATAAAAGAGTTTAAATATAAAAGACAACTCCAACCCATTATCAAATTCAAATAGTTCAACTCACAATCTAACAAAAGCCCAAAAACCTAAACGAAAGAGTTCAAATATAATTTATCAAATCATTTAAGTCTTAATCATCTCTTGTGTGGCATCTTCATCTCCTTCTTAAGCAAGTTCTTTGTTAAATTTCAGTAACTCCAAATCATCTACAGTTCAACCAAGTCTTCTTCATTTTGTGTAAAACTCAAGTTGTCTACATCTAAGTCTTAGATGAAATTTCATCATTTTTCACAAACCAATAATTATCGGATGAAACGCCATCAACATTATAGTCTTCAAGAGTTTTTCTGGCCGCCGTCTTCTTGGTCAATCTTGAATAAGCCATCACAAAAACAACATCATTCATGGTCTTTTGCTCCAAACAATAACATCATAAGCATGCTTACCGTGATGTCTTTTGCTCCAAAAGCAATTTCTTCTCTGAACTGGGTCGGCCCAGCCCTATGTGGACCTAAGCAAATACAAAAGCAATTAATATAAAATTCATATTTTTGAAATAAAATACAATTCATTTTTTATATTCTTGAAATTTTACCATCTCAAAGGCACTCCAGTTTTGCTCACACCCATAGGAACTGCATGTCAAGCCCAATACACGAATTGCAAATTTTTGGAGCTCTAGACTTTCATTCCCATGAGACTCTTACCATTGTCATGGAGTTTTTTTTTTAAATGCTACCTTGGCTACTAAACTACCAAAAAATTTCTTTAGTCGAGGTGGGGAATTTGAAATATTGAAGTTAAACGTGGATTATATGTGTTTTGAAATGATGGTAGGGAATATTGAAAAAATCGATTGATGCTCAACTTGAAGATTTCATGAGTCAATCAAACTTTTTTGGTAGTTTAATAGCCGATGTTGCACTTCAAAATAAAAGTCCATAGTGGAGAGTCTTATGGGGATGAACTTCTAGAACTCCAAAAATTTGCTATTCGTGTATTGGGCTTGACATGTAATTCCTTTGGGTGAGTGAAACTGGAGTGCCTTTGTGATTATAAAATTTCAAGTATATGAAATATGAGTTATATTTCATTCCAAAAATGTGAATTGTATATTAATTTCTTTTGTATTTGTTTACGTCGACACAAAGAGAAGAAACCGTTAGAAGCAAAAGACAATGAATGATGTTGTTGTGATGACTTAATCAAGATTGGTCAAGAAGAAGAAAGTTAGAAATACTCTATATTATAACGTGATGGGCTAGGATTAGTGGGCCCAAGTTAGCAATGCAAAATTAGTTAGTTATCTAGTTTGTTAGGGAAATTATTCTAGAATATTCCTAAATAATAGGATATAAGGAGGGGGTGTGGGAGTGTGAAGGATGCATGTATTCAGAGTATTTGGTGTGGGGTTTTAGGAAAGGATCTCTTTGGCCTAGGTATTTGGCTTTAGAGTGAGTGAGATCTTTTGCTGTTTAATTTCTGCATTTTATCTTGAATTAGTGTGTGTAATTTCTTGATTTAGTAAATACATTGTTATAATTTTCTGGGTTCCATCAATTTGGTATCAGAGCACTTCCGATCTAGGGGTGCTTTCTGGTCCAGATTCAAAAAAAAAAAAAAAAAGAATCGATCAACAGATCCAGATCTATACAATGGTTCCAGAATTTTACGGAGACGAAGATGGAATGAAAGCTTGGGGTTGGTTGCTCGGGCTTGAGCAACATTTTCAAGCAAACCAAATTCCAGAAACTTATATGTTGAAAGAGGCAGTGAAGGGGTTGAGAGGTTGTGCTCTCAGCTGGTACAAACGTTGGAGTGTGCTTAGTCCCAATATAAATTGGCGGAGCTTTGATAGAGCGTTTATAGGAAGGTATATGCCTGAGATCTTCATAATAGATGAAGTTGAAGTATCGAAAAATTCAGGAAAAAAAAAAAAAAAACGAAACAGAAAAAAAAATTGGTGAAGAAAAACAATATCAAGAAAAGAAAGCAGAAAAAAAAAAGAAGAAAAAAAAAAGAAGAAAAAAAGGAAGAAGAAACAGAAAAAGAAGAAAAAGAAAAAAGAAATAAAAGTGCAGAGGAAGAAGATGCAGCAGCAATGGCAGTAGAAAACGAAACAAAAATCAGCAAAGAGACTATGACAGCGCTACAAATGGTATTAGAAAAAAAAAAACACAACTGAAGAACCAGGGAAAGATGAAGACGCGGGAAAGGAAGACGCAACAGAAGCAGAAAAGGGAGACGCAACAGAAGCAGACGACGAAGTCAGATCCGGAACAGGGAGACGACGCACGAACAGATCTGGAAACAGCAGGGAGACCGCGCGCGAACAGCGGCAACGACCACGAACGGAGGCAAGGGTGGCGGCAGGTTTTGCTGCTCACCGGAGACGGTCAATAATGAAGACGAGCGGCGGGCTGGATGCGCTTGACCATGGACAACCCAAAGAATTAGGAGAAGAAGGAGGAGGAGGAAAAAGAAGACGCAGAGGCTGAAAAAATACAAGACGACAAAAGAAGAAGAGGGCAGCGTGAACGAGACGTCAAAGAAAAGGAGAAAGAGAGAAGAAGGGCAGAGATGGTATTCTGGAAATTAGGTCAACTTTGTGGCCTAATGGGCCAGGCCCAGAAGAATTTTATGTTAAGAAAAAAGAAGAAGAGTTATATCCAACCCATCAAGATAACTTCAGCTAATTGGGTGGACCAAGGCCCAAAAATTGAAATTGTTAAATCAGATTTAGTGCTTCAAATAGAAGTGGGCCAAGGCAAAAGCAAGCTAAATGGGCCAGAATTAGTGGATCAATTCAAATGGATGCAATATGTGTGAGATTTTTCTTTATGGCTGAAACACACTAAAGTTAATGGAGCCTCCAAAAGACTTTGTTCTATGGACAGAAATGCAATTAAAAATAGAACACTATGCTTCAAGCAATGGGACCCAGGTGGATGTTCAATTACATCCCCTATCATCTTCCTCACCTTGAGGATAAGGTGAATTTTGAATGGGGAGTATTGATGGGCTAGGATTAGTGGGCCCAAGTTAGCAATGCAAAATAAGTTAGTTAGCTAGTTTGTTAGGGAAATTATTCTAGAATATTCCTAAATAATAGGATATAAGGAGGGGGTGTGGGAGTGTGAAGGATGCATGTATTCAGAGTATTTGGAGTGAGGTTTTGGGAAAGGATCTCTTTGCCCTAGGTATTTGGCTTTAGAGTGAGTGAGATCTTTTGGTGTTTAATTTCTGCATTTTATCTTGAATTAGTGTGTGTAATTTCTTGATTTAGTAAATACATTGTTATAATTTTCTGGGTTCCATCATAACGTTTATGATTTTTCATCTGGTGATGATTGAGTTGTGGAAAAATGATGGAAGTTCATCAATTATTCAACATTTAGACGTAGATAACTTTGGTTTGGATACTCAAAGCAAAATGAAGAATATTTGGTTGAAGCTATGGATGATTTGGAGTTTCCGAATTTTGATAATAAACTTGATAGAGAAGGAGAAGATTCAATGCAAGGTAATGGCTGTGATTTGATAGATTAGACTTTGACTTTCTTATTTTGGACCTTTAGTTTTATATGTTGTTGTAAAGAACCAATTCAATCCAAAACCTTAAGGTGTTGGGTGATGGATTTTTTAATGGTTTATATTATTCTCTAACACACCCCTCACGCAATAGCCCTTTGAGCTTGAAGCGTGGATATTGCACAAGCCCCATTTTTTTGGTTTTACCTTGTGCTTATTTAATTCCACTTGAAAGTGGGGGCGGTGAGGATCAAATTCGTAACCTTATGGTCAACTGAAGCTTTGATACCATATAGAGAACCAATTTAACCCAAAAGCTTAAGCTAATGGGTGAAGGCTTTTTAATGGTTTATACTATTCTCTTACAGTTGTCAAAAACATGTTTGACTTATGTCTTTTTCATAATACACTCGACATGAGACGAATTTTTATTCGTGTTAAAACTTTCAACACGAACACGACACACAATTTTTTGCTGGTTGACACTACACGATACAAATAACCCGCAAATTGAAATTTATGAGTTTCAACATTGACACTACCCGCTTTTTATGAGGGTTAACATGACACAACACGGAAAGCACAATTACAACTAAAATTACAAATTTACAAGGTCAAAATGGTAATTAACCAAAAGAATATGGGTCAAATTCGTGTTTGTGTTGACAGGCAACACAACACAAATTTTTGCATGTCATATTTTGTCGACACGAACACGACACATTAAATATGGGTCAACTTGAACATGAATTTTTGTGTCGTGTCAAGGATTGCCACCCCTATTGCTATCAAGTGGTATCAAAGCCTATGATCAAGTGGTCTATACTCTAATATTCAATCCTTGCACCCCTACTGCCCTTATTCTTTTATAAAAAAATGTTAAATTTCAGCACAGGGTAAACCAAAAATAGGCCTGTATATTATCCACGCTTTAAAGCCCGAAGGGTTCTACTGTGAGGAGGTATGCCAAGAGATATAATAAAATGAATATGGAGAAGGTTGAGCTTCACGGGGATGTCATTGATAGGGTTAGAGAGGAGTAGTTAGTTAGTAAGAATAGTTATGTTTGGGCAGTGAAAGTTGTTAAAGCCAGAGAATTAGTTTAAATAGTATGAGAAGGTAGAAGGCGGAGATTCAGATTTTTTAGCTTGAAAAAAATAGAACAATGCCTTAGCTGTAAGGAGAACCCTTGTAGGAGATTTCTCTCTTTTTGTTCTTTGTTTGTCATTTGGGAAATCAATACCGAAAGGTTTTTTCTCTTTTAATTGTATTTACAATCTTGACAGAGATTTGAAAATGTAACATGTTTCCTTCTTTGAAGAATTAATGTATCTGTATTCTTGGTTTCTTACCTTTTACTGACTTTGATTAATATGTAACCTGAAATGTTTCAGTTACAACAACAAGAAAAAGATGATTTGGAACTTGCTTTTCCTCATTATGTTGGGATTACTTCTGGTGAGGTTGGTACACTAGTCATTTTGTTTCATTTGTGATGAATATATCCTTTCATGTACTTGTTCATTATCTTGTAGTCTTGGAGGCACTATCATAACTTTCATGGCATCATACTGGAACTATCCTAGTGGTTATGCCTTAAAGGAATTGCATGAGATTGGTGAGTCCACGAATCCTGATATGTCCTTGTATTTGCTGCAAAGTATTTAGCTAGAATTTGCCTAGAGAAAAAACTGCTCCCTTCTTGCCCCTTAATTTGGTAAAAATATTGAACTTACTGATTCTTTTCGTCATAATCAACTGTGGCAAGTTCTGTTAAATTGTTAACATCTGTTGGAACTGTTGGGTCCTCTAATGAACAAGCAAATATTTTTTTATATGGGTCACGAACCTTGATACTCTGATCACAGTTTATTGTTCTAAATTCTTTTGTCATGGGGGATATCTGATTGTTCATATTGTTTGACATTTCAGGATGATATGATGCGTGAGTTTGGGTTTTTTTTATTGAGACTCAATCTTTGACTAACATTCCAAGATAAAAGTTGATAATCTCTATATCAATAGGATATCTGGAATAAACTATATGGTTCTTCAGTAGTTTCAGCAAAAAAATTTCAGAGGTAGCTTAAATAATGATATAGCTGAAACACATGGTTTTCAGCGCAAGATTCTCCTCTCTCTCTCTCTCTTTCTCTCTCTCAACTTTAGTAATGGATCAATTATGGGAAAGGATAAAGGATTGTGCTTATGTGGTATTACTTATTAGGGAAGATTTTCTTTGGTTTTTGACTGATGCAATAGGATTTGATTTGTATCAATTGCTATTCTTACTCATTATTCCTTTTATTCGTATTGAAAGACAAGTGAGCAGAGTCATTGAGACCCAAAAAAAATTCCAAGTCAAAAAATTCCCTCATTTAAATTATGAAAAAAAGGAAATTTCAAGAAAATATGGAATATTGAATGCTACATAAATTATGGATCGGAGAGTTATGTAAGGAGTTTCTTGTTTTTGTCTTCTTGATACTGCCCCTTGTCGTTACTTTTCATTGTGTGTGTTTTTATTTTTTTATTTTTTTATTTGTGTCAGGTTTTCATAACGATACAAATGAACAGTGGGTTCACATTGATACATTTTCAGCCATGAATGGGATATCTCGCTTTGGCGAAAGTGATTTCCCATGGAGGTATATATTTTCATTCTTTCCTTTATAGTACACTTGGATGCAGCAAGATAACTCTTGCATGAATCCAAACAAACATTTATTTGACAAAAAGCTCATTCTTGTAGAGCAGTGAAGACGTGCCTTTCTTAGCCTTTGGCTATGATTCAGTAACCAAAGAAAATTACAGTTCTCCAATTTTACTTATTTATTCTTTGTCCTACTACGAATTAGATTAACTATATTTATGTTCTAAAATTTTGTTTTCAAAATTATAATCAGAATCACTTCTTTGATCCTTTCACCTAGTAATGAATTGATTCAGAGTGAAACTTCATTAAACTTCTCCAACATACTT
The DNA here is from genome assembly GCA_032173675.1 of Gastrolobium villosum. NCBI lineage: Eukaryota > Viridiplantae > Streptophyta > Magnoliopsida > Fabales > Fabaceae > Gastrolobium > Gastrolobium villosum. Next base: position 130,141 of record JAVKPL010016077.1, read on the forward strand.
ATTCATTGTATCCTCCTTTCTTGCACATCCGTGTTTTTTTTGTTTCTCCTCTCCTCGGGATAAAGGATAGGAGATTTTTTTATTTATTTAATTTAGTAAACTGTATTTGAGTGTGACCTTAGCTGCCCTTCTTTGCAAAATTCCAATTCTGCTCCTCTCTGCGTCTTCATCAACCAATACAGCATGTGTGCTTAAGCTAAAAAATGTTGGGATTCCATGAATGAGGCTGCAATCCATTATTGCTGGTCACCTTCAAGTATACCATAATATCTTTCATTCCTCCAGACAAGAGTTCCAGCAGATCGAACCAATTTGTTAGGAACCTTAAAACAGAGTTTGAAATAATTTTGGAGAGAACAAGGTGAGAAACGGAGGAAATTCTAAGAGAAAGAACTTTTTTGTATTGATTTACCGAATCACAAACAAATGACATAGGAAAGAAAACTACTCCGAGAGTTTCCCGTACAATTGAGCTATTGCTTTGTTTTTCCAAACTAACGAATATGAATCCCTCTCTTCTACCCTCTGGTGCTAAACTAATTTTCTGACTCTGACAACTTTAACCACCCAAAAATAGCTATTCTAACTAAATACTACTCTCTGTTCCCATCATTAAGTTGCTTTTACAATAATATCTGGTGCAGGTATTCTAAAGAAGAACAAATTAGCTTGCAAGAATTTCAGCAGAGAAATTTTACCTTTCTTATAAAGTGAGTTAAACATATCAGTGGTGTTATTTCCTGTACTTTGCTTGACAAGCATATAAATTGTATGGCGCATGCTTTGTTTATTGTGAGAGATGACGTAAAGTGTCAGTATTGTCAAGTGAGATGTGCATGGAATAAAATTGGAAAATTTGGTGCGTCGGATCCCTTTGAGGAGTTTGTGCTATTGGAAAGGACAGTATCTGTAAGTGTCGTGTGCGTAATGGTCATAATAATGACATTGGGCACTTGGATGAATAAATTTTACTCATTACTTCTGTAATCTTCATGTGCCTGTGTGTGTAGAAGTGCAACTGTTAAGAGAGATGAGTTCTGGAAGTGGAAGTTTATGTATAATTTTACATGTCAATGGACTGACTTATTAAAAGGAATTTTCCTATATAACTGATCTCCATCTTGTTGATCTTTAACAGTGAACATCCTGCGATCCATGGATTTAAGTGTCTATTTACTGAAGATGGGTTCTCAAAAATCCGCATTAAATATGGCTTTCCTCCAATTTTATTGGTCAGTAGTTGCAATTCGCAACCAGCTCGAACAATGAATGCTTTGTAACTTCCAAAATTTTTTATCTTAGTTTTGACCCTTTGCAGGTTAAAGAGCCCAAAGTGTACGTCCACGGAAATTTAGAAAACAAGGATGTTGTCTCCAAAAATTGGCCTGGCTGCCCATAACCTTTGTGTGGTATGATAGTCTCTTTGAAATTCATCAGGTTTGAAGGTGTTGTTTTCCTTGTATCCCTTTTTTTATATATTACCCACGGGGATCGGATGGTAATATATATATATATATATATATATATATATATATATATATATGAGGTAGGATCCTTTGACACCCGTGTCAAATCTCAAATTTAACACCTCATCTAATAGCCATTAGATCAAAAAAGATCAATGGTGTCACATGCTTACAAATCAGAGTCGTGGATTTTTTTTGATCTAACTGCTATCAGATGAGGTGTCAAAGGATCCCACCTATATATTATATATATATATATATATAGTTGGCCTTGTAGCATTTCAAACATCGATTTCTCTGTGAAATAGCTATATCTGATTTTTGAATTATGCAAAGCAGGTTCACACTTGTTCAACAATCTGCTTTGGAATAACTTTAGAATCTTTATTCATCAGCTGATAAGTCTTTGATCTATTTATGTCGGAAAAAACTTTTTGCTCCAAATAAATGCCAATAAATATTCTTCAAGGGATATTACTTCTACTTAAATTGTTGATTGCTAATTTTGTATAACTGCTACGAGAAGGTTGTTGAGCAATTCTTGTAATTGGTGTGTTCGCCCAAGGTATACAATGTTAATAGAGAAGAGCTTTCATCAATAGTATATGGTTTTAACTGCTTAAGGCTGGCTTGTTTGCTGGGTTATATAAAGTTAATGATTGTATTAAATTCGAAGGTTGGAGCTACTTAGCCAATTAGAAAGCATCAGGTTACTGCTATAGCAAATGGGAAGTCCTTACTATTTATGTTTATGTAGTTAAATCTCTGCTTTCTCGTCATAGCAGCCTTTTCATTTATTCTTTTCCCTGCTCTTGACATGTAGAGTTTGGCATGGGGCGTGGAAGGATGAAGCCAGGTCTAACATGTATGGCGATGTTCTATGAGCATCCAAGATTCCGAGCAACTTGTAGTGCTTGTTTTTCTCTTGTTGATGCATGTACTCTTCAGGGAATTGTTTAGTTTATAATACTATTGATTAACATAACATTTAGCAACAATTATCATAAACAACCAGATCACAAGAGCAGAGAGAGCTAATGGAACGTGGGGAATGTATTTTTGGTTAAGCAATTATGAAGAGAATGCAGTCTTCCCTGAACATATGCTTTTCCATTTACAGCAAACACGGGATAGTCTTAAATGTCAAGTCTATAACATGCCTGATTAGTATACCCAAAGTAAATGTTATTTAAATTCATATATATTCTTATTTCCTGCTATGGAATTGGAAACCATTTCGGTCTTTATACAGATACTCATAATATTATAGTATGAATTATCAACAAAGTATGAATTTGGGTTGAATTTATCCTATAAATTTAGGCCATTTAACCTAATTCAGGAAGTATTGATTGTTATCGAATGCAAATTCTGTCGATGAATACCTAATAGTTAATCCCATAGTATAACTATCATATTACTACATATTATTATAATAAATATTGGGTAGGTTATATTTAATACCAATTAAGTTTATTAACTTTTTCCATCAAAAATTGTTAATTTTTATTAATATAATGGTGATAATTTATTGAAAATTAATAATTAATTAATAAGTAATATTCAATAAATTATAACTATCACATTGATGAAAATTAACGATTAAAATTTGATGATAAAAAATTATAAACGTAATTGGTGGTAAATGAATCACTCGTCATAAATATTCATGTATTATATATCTTATATTTATTTACATATCAAAATGTGGCATTGATTAAGTATTGGTGAATATAAAAGCATATTCATGTTAAGGAAGATTATATTGGTAATAATTTTTTTATAAACTTACAAATTATTTTGTTTTATCGATATGATTTTATTCAAAAGTATTTTATCAATAAAATATAATATAATTTGTAATAAAATTTTTGTAAATATAAAATGTTCTATTTATATTATATAATATTGATGAGTTTTCTAATATTGTAGATAATATACCGATTAGAGACCATTATAATATCGAGGATTCTCGTTCGTTAATATTGTAAATTGGTCTATTTTTTCTTTCGAAATCTTGAAAGGGAAGCTCCATAATTGAAGATTAATTCTTCACAAAGTGTAGGCGGTGAGGCATGATTTTTATCGGTGGTGAGCTCAGCGATGAGTTTTTGTCTGAAGTGACATTTGATCATTTTATTGAGTTGAGAGGACTTGAGAAGCCTTTTGATAAAAAAAAAAAGCAAAAAACTTTCGCACGGAAAAATTTATGGAAAAAATATTTATCTTTTTATTTTTTTAAATAACATAATTTATATTCTTACATTCTCATAAAGAGATGAAATTTACATCTTTATTTTTTTACTAACTCTTTTCTTTTCTCTTTTTTAAAATAACACAATTTTACATCTTTTAAAATGAGAGACATTTTATCCAAAATTTAAATTGATTATGATTTATGGTGGCCTTTTCACTAGAAAAGTGATATTTGAAGTGAAAAAAAATATTTTTCACTTTTCCCTCTCATCTTTCCTCACACTCTTTTCTCCTTCTTTCTGTTCAGATCCACTGATTGAAATTTGTATCCGGAACACAGAATTAAAGCTCCATAATTAGTGAAATTTTTACAATATTACTCTCTTATCCACTTTTCTATACATTATTCAAATAAAAATTAAATATCTATATTGATTGATGACACAAAAAAAAAACAATTTATTAAAGACAAATGTTTAAGGGTTTTATGTTTATTATGTCGAAGGAAAAGTGATTGTGTAATGTTATAGAAATTCATTTTATGTGCCATATTTTTTTTATTTTAAAATGTGTGAGTCCCATAAAATATTATATATATAAAAAAGTTTGTTGAGTTATATTAAAAGATAAAATGAACACTCAATGTTTAATTTTAGTATGTACCCCAGATGAGCTCCATAACCAGATACTCAGACTTGCTGAACAAGAAATTGAAAACAAAGTACTATCATATTGACGGTGAACGTTTGCATAGCTCGAGGCAAGGTACCCTGTCATACTTGCCCTACACGCAATAAACTAGAGAAGGCACTTATAACCACCTATGCACCCTACTCAAAAGCTGGCGTCTTCGAGAAGATTAATCATATTAATAATTTATTCATTTATATATTTATCGGATTTTATAAAAATTATATTATCTGAAAAGTGATTGTATTATGTTATAGAAATTCATTTTATGTGTCAGAGTTTTTTTTGCTGCGGAACCCACAAAATAATATTATGTAGGAAATTTTTTATGGTCATGTTAAATGATAGATGATAAATCCATATTTTTATGAGATTTTAGTTTGTCCTTTTTAACATGACACAAAAAAATTTCATACATACATAATATTTTATGGGGCCCACACTTTAAAGCAAAAAAAAATTAAGACACGCAAAATAAATTTCTGTAACATTACACGATCACTCCTCCTTCCTATTACATAATTCTTATAAAACTCATTTTAACTCATCTTTTATTCTAATATTAAATTTCAAGCTTGTGTACCCCACGGTTGTTGCATATATATTAAGGCCTCTTGGAGTTCAGAATCATTGACAAGATTCACTTATTTATTAGTAGAAGCGGGACAGAACCCTTAATTTCTTCATGTTCAAATGATGGCCGATCGGATTAGCTCGTTGCCTGCTTCTGTTGTATGCCACATTCTTTCCTTTCTACCAACCAAAGAAGTTGTTGCCACAAGTGTTCTTAACAAGAGATGGAACCCTCTCTGGCGCTCAGTCTCCGCTCTTGACTTTGAGTTTCAAGATCTAGACAAAGAGAAGTGTTCCCGCTTCGTTCAGTGGGTGAATGAAGTTATCCTGTCACGAGATTTACATCAACCAATCCAAACCTTCCGGCTCTGGTGTAAGTGTTGGGTTCTTCATTGTGATCCCAAATTTATCAACATGTGGGTTAATGTTGCACTACAACTCAGAGTTGAGCACCTCGACCTTTGTCTTTTTTCAACCATTTTTCAGCCTATCAGCTTGTCTTGTGCCATTTTAAGACACAGAGCCCTCGTTGTGCTCAAGTTGAATGGATTAGGATTCAAATCTATTTTGTCCATTGATTTTATTGGAGATTGTTAATTGGTTTAGATATTAGGAGTTTAGATATTGGAGATTGTTAGGATCTTAGAGATTCTGTTTGTAATTATAGATAATATTTGTTTAGGAGTTTAGATATTGGAGATTGTTAGGATCTTAGAGATTCTGTTTGTAATTAGGAGTTTAGATATTGGAGATTGTTAGGATCTTAGAGATTCTGTTTGTAAGAGTACGTAGCCTTTGTATTGGTTTGCCTATTTAAAGGCTTCTTTTGAATATAATAGCAACACAATCAAAATACCAAGTTTATTTTGGTATCAAAGCCTTCCTGATAAACCACGTTTTCCGCAAAGTTTGTGTAGACAAGTGTGAAAGCTAGCCCTACGAGTATGGCCAGAGAAGGAGCCAGCAAGTTGAAGCCGTCGGACCCGGCGTCCCCGTATCACCTGGCAAACTCAGATAGCCCAGGCATTTTGCTTACAACTGTATTGCTGCGCGGAGAGGCCAACTACGAAAATTGGGCTAAGCTCATGAAAAACGCACTTAAGGCCAAAAATAAGTTGGGATTCATAACCGGAGTCGTGAAGAAACCAGACGAGGAAGACGCAGAAGAATGGCGAGCTTGGGAGATGTGTAACTCGATGATCAATGGCTGGATACACAACACCATTGACCCAAAGCTCCAACCATTCATCAAATGCTTTGATGAGGTGAAGGATCTTTGGGACGACCTAAAAGAAAGGTATGCTGTGGAAAATTTCTCCCGTCAGTACCAGCTCAAAACGAGTTTGGCTAATATAAAACAACTTGGCAGCAGTGTGGGAGAATACTACACAAAGCTGCGAGGAATATGGGACGAGCTTGAAGGGAGCAAAGCTCGCAAGGCGTGTGCATGTGGAGATAAATGTGCATACGCGAAGGAGACTGAAGAAGAGAGGGAACATGACCGAGTCTACCAATTTCTTATGGGTTTGGACGAAACCATATTTGGCAACTTACGGTCACAAATATTGAATAGCTCGCCCCTGCCTTCTGTGAACAAAGTGTATGCCACGGTTACGCAAGAAGAAACTCACCGTAACATAGCGCGTAATCAAGAAGAAAGAGCGAACGTGGTGGGCTATGCATCGCGTGTTGAATCCAAGGAGAAGATGGAGAAAACAGTGTAACGTGTGCCCTTTGAGAAACAGACTGAACGACAACGTGTGCCATTTGAGAAACAGACTGAACGGTTCCCATGTCTTCACTGTGGAAAAACTAACCACGATCCTTCCAAGTGCTGGAATATCATTGGATTCCCACCAAATAGAACCGGTGGACAAGGGCGAGGAAGAGGACGTTCGGGGGGACGTTATATGCAGGAGCATGCGCATGCAGCGGTGACTTGGGATAACAACCAACGTGTGATGTCTCAGCCATCTGACACCCCGCAGCAGGTCACTACAAACTCGATGCTGACACCAGAAATTGTCAACAAGTTGATGGCACTGATCGATCAACCACGGTCATCAAGTGAAAAACTCTCTGGTAAGAATACTCATATCCAATGGCTTGTGGACAGTGGAGCCTCTCGTCACATGACAGGGTCCTTAGACCTTTTACAAAAAATCACAAATATTCAACCTTTGTGTGTAACCTTGCCAAACGGATCTGTCACGTGTGCAAAAAAGGAAGGAACTGTTGTACTTGATGGACAATTAGATCTGGAAAATGTGTTATATGTGCCTCAATTGAGATGTAACCTGATTTCCGTCTCGCAATTGTTGAAACACAACAGAAATATAGTGACGTTTACTGATAAAAGTTGTTCTTTGCAGGACCTAATGCTGAAGAGGGAGATTGGTTTGGGTGAACTTAGTGATGGAGTATATGTGTTTCAGTCCACGCGTGCTTCAGCTTCAACAGTTCGAGCAGGAAAATCTGTGGAGTTGTGGCATAACAGGCTAGGACACCCGTCATATCAAGCATTATCTTTGATTCCAGAATTTAATTTTGTTTTGAATAAAGATGTAATTAATAAGGCATGTGAAGTTTGTCAACGTGCCGAGCAAACTCGATCTGTGTTTCCTTTAAGCTATTCCCGAAGTAAGGATTGTTTTCATTTAGTGCATTGTGATACTTGGGGACCTTACAAGACTTCTTCTTTCTCGGGTGCTCATTATTTTTTAACTATTGTGGATGATTTTAGTAGGAGTTGTG
>JAVKPL010016078.1:0-13665 GCA_032173675.1 Gastrolobium villosum
CTTTAAGCATTTTTTACTCACTCAATATAATTATCTAAGCCCATTAATAATTATTAGGGTCAATTATGGAATTATTTCCTAATTATCATAATTAATTCACTAATTACCTTAATTAGCGGTGCGGGTTCTTACATTCACCCCACCTTTTTAAGGATTTTGTCCTCAAAATCAGAAACATACCTGTCTCGAAAGTCGGGATACTGTCGGAGAAGCTCGTCCTCTCGCTCCCACGTGCACTCCTCAGGAGTTCTTCCTGACCATTGCACTTTGACCATCGGAATGATCTTGCTCCTAAGCTGTTTCTCGCCTCGATCGAGAATCTTGAGTGGTCCGACGGGAGTCTTTAGGTTCTCCCGAACCTCCACATCATCCGGCTGCACCACGTGCGAAGGGTCTGCTATGTACTTCCGCAGCTGAGACACGTGAAACACGTCGTGGATGTTGGCTAGGTTCGGAGGTAAGGCAAGTCGATAGGCGACTGGTCCTACTCTACCAAGGATCTGGTAGGGCCCAATGAATCGCGGGCTCAACTTCCTCACGCCGAGTGCCCGTCCAACACCGGTGACAGGTGAAAGTTTCACAAACACGTGCTCACCCTCACTGAACTCCAGTGGTCGATGCTTGACATCGTAGTAGCTCTTCTGGCGATTCTGCGCCTGCTTCAACTTTTCCCTGATCATCTGGATCTGTAGGGTCGTATCTTGGACAAAGTCCAAGCCAAACAGCTCTTTATCTCCAACCTCAGACCAGCAGGTAGGAGTCCGACACCTCCTACCGTACAGCGCTTCGTAGGGTGCCATGCCCAGACTAGCATGAAAACTGTTGTTGTACGAGAATTCAACCAACGGAAGGTACCTATCCCATGCAGAACCCTGCTCCAACGTGCAAGCTCTCAACATGTCCTCCAATGTCTGGATGGTCCGCTCAGTCTGTCCGTCAGTCTGAGGGTGATAGGCGGTACTCAATCGCAACTGCGTACCAAAAGCCTCCTGCAGCGCCTCCCAGAACCGAGATGTGAACTTCGGGTCCCTATCACTGATGATACTCTCGGGCACCCCGTGAAGCCTCACAATCTCACGGACATATAGTTTGGCCAACTGCTCTGTAGTGAAGCTCACCTTCACAGGAAGAAAATGGGCAGACTTGGTCAATCTGTCCACTATGACCCAGATAGAGTCACAACCAACCTGAGTTTTAGGCAATCCCACCACGAAGTCCATGGAAATACTCTCCCACTTCCACTGTGGAATCTCCAGAGGTTGAAGTTTACCAGACGGTTTCTGGTGCTCGATCTTCACTTTCTGGCAAATAAGACATTTGGACACGTAGACCGCTATGTCCTTCTTCATGCCCGGCCACCAAAAATTCCTCTTTAAGTCCTGGTACATTTTTGTGGCACCAGGGTGGATAGTGAACCGGCCCTTATGAGCCTCTGCCATAACCTCTTCGGTCAATGGCCCTCGAGGAATAACAATCCTCTTCTGGAACAGCAGCAATCCGTCCTCGTTCCAAGACACACCGTCCTGGTTCTTCACATAATCGAGGCACTCTCTTTGCACTTGCGCCTCTTTGATCTTTTCCATCAGCTCATTAATCACTTCCGCTGTTTCTATCTCAAGCAGTGCACCCCCAAACAAGGAGTTCACTCTCAAGTCTCTGAACTTCTCGATCATCTCGTAGTCGTTCATCATTAAACTGGATAAGCTCACGGATTTCCGACTCAAAGCATCGGCTACCACATTGGCCTTGCCAGGATGGTACCTCAACTCGAAGTCGTAGTCCTTCAAGAACTCCGTCCATCTACGCTGTCTCATGTTCAACTCCTTCTGGTCAAACAGGTACTTCAGGCTCTTGTGATCACTGAATACAGCAAACTTCATGCCAAACAGGTAATGCCTCCAAATCTTGAAAGCAAAAACAATGGCTGCCAACTCCAAGTCGTGAGTCGGGTAGTTCTCCTCGTGAGGTTTCAACTGTCTTGAAGCGTAAGCAACCGCTTTCCCTTTCTGCATCAGCACACAGCCAAGTCCTTTACCAGAGGCATCGCAGTATAATTCGAATTGCTCCGCAGGATCAGGAAGGACTAACACAGGAGCAGTAGTCAGTCTCTCCTTCAACTCCTGGAAACATTCCTCACACTCATGTGTCCACACGAATGGAGTCTCCTTTCGGGTAAGGCGAGTCATCGGTAGCACCATCTTGGAAAATCCTTCTATGAACCTCCGATAGTAACCTGCCAAACCCAAGAAGCTTCTCACTTCTGTAACCGTCTTGGGCCTCTCCCAATCCATCACGGCCTCAATCTTGTTAGGATCAACTGCAACTCCATTAGCAGAAATCACATGACCCAGAAATTTCACCGCCTTGAGCCAAAACTCGCATTTTGACGGCTTCGCATAGAGCTTCTTCTCTTTTAGCACTTGCAACACAATCTTCAAGTGCTCGGTATGCTCCTCCTCCGTCTTGGAGTAGATCAAGATGTCGTCAATGAAGACGATCACAAACTGATCCAGGTACGGCTGGAAGATTCTGTTCATGTAGTCCATGAACACTGCGGGTGCATTGGTGAGTCCAAACGGGATCACCAAGTACTCGTAGTGCCCGTACCTCGAGCGAAATGCTGTCTTTGGGACATCCTCCGGCTTTACCCGTATCTGATGATAACCGGACCGGAGATCAATCTTGGAATACACACAAGCACCCCTGAGCTGATCCAGCAAATCATCAATGCGTGGAAGAGGATACTTGTTCTTGATTGTCACCTTGTTCAACTGTCTGTAGTCGGTGCACAACCGCATGGTCCCATCTTTCTTTTTCACAAATATGACCGGTGCTCCCCAGGGAGACACACTCGGCCGAATAAAATCTTTTGCTGAAAGCTCCTCGATATGCTTCTTCAGCTCCGCCAACTCTGGTGGCGACATCCGGTATGGAGCCAACGAGATAGGCCCCACACCAGGCAATAAATCTATGGAGAACTCTATCTCCCTCTGCGGTGGAAACTCAGGAATCTCCTCAGGAAACACCTCGAGGAATTCCCTCACCACAGGAATGCCAGTGAGATCCTCCTGTGTCCCACTCACCAAACCTCCCAACATGACATAGCCAAATGCCCCTGCTCTCAAGGCCCTCCTCGCCTGCAGGACTGAAATGAACGGTGAGGAACTGGCTGTGGACCCACCCGGAGACATCACCACTTTCTTGGCACAACAGTCAATCATTGCACAGTTTCTGGACAACCAATCCATGCCCAGAATAATTTGAAGGTTGGCCATCGGTAATCCTATCAGATCTACCGAGAAGTCACGGCCATCCCACTGAAACGCTACATCGCGATGAACAATGGAGGTCAAACATTTTTCTCCGGTGGCGGTGGTAACCCGCATCGGTGGAGAAAGCACATCACTGGGCAACTCAAGCCCCACAGCAATAGGGGTAGCAACAAATGAGTGCGTTGCCCCGGAATCAAACAAAACATCAATAGATGAACCGCCAATGGTAACAGTACCTCTGACCAGGTTCGGAGCTCTGTCCGACTGCTGACGATCAAGTGTGTAGACTCGTCCGGTGGTAGGTGGCACCGCTGGTGCCCCAGTAGGGACCATCTGCAATGGCACAGCCTGCACTGCAGCAACTCTCGCCATCGGGCAATCTCTGGAGTAGTGGCCCTCCTTGCCACACTGGAAGCATATCAACTGACCGGTAGAGCACGGCCCAAAATGTGACTTCCCGCATCCAGAACATCTGGGAGCAGGAGGTCTAGCTGTGTTCCCCGGAGTGGCAGTCTTTCTGAACTGATTTGGCGCTTGCTTAGCCGCCAACGGTTTGCCCTTGCCCTTGTTGGCAAAATTCTTGTTCTTCCAGGGAGTAGAACCACCAGCGCTCTGCGGCACCTCAACCTTGGCCCTCTTGGCCTGACTCGCCCGACAGTAGTCCTCGATGTCGCGGCACTGCTGCACCAACGCTCCGAAGTCTCTCGAAGCAGAACCGGCGAGATGTCCAGCAATATCCTCATTTAGTCCCCTCCGGAACTTGGCCGCCAGAAAAATAGGAGTAGGCCTCGCCATGCGGAAATGAGAGAACTTGACCAGCTCATTAAACTTGGCCAGGTACTCGTCGACAGACAACGAGCCCTGCACCAACCGGTCAAACTCCCCCTGCTTCCTCTCCTGTGAGTCATAAGGGAAGTACTGACCCAAGAAGCTCTCCTCGAAGAATGGCCATGTCATCACATGACCTTGCATCTCATAGACCTGAGACAGGTTGGTCCACCACTCATGGGCCTCGCCCTCCAGCATGTATGTGGCGAACAGCAGCTTCTGCGGATCGGTGCACTGCATGATCCGGAAAATCTTGTCCAGCGCCTGTAACCATCTGGCAGCAGCAATGGGATCATACGATCCGTCGAAGGTAGGTGGCTTATGCTTGCGGAAAGCATTCAGCCGGCGATCGATCTCGTCACGATCCTCAGCAAGACGGGAATGGTCTGCATAGCCCCCGTCAAATGACTACCCTCGCCCATCTGGCTCTGGGTGTCCTCCTGTTGACTAGGCGGAGGTGGAGGCGGTGGCGGCGGTGGAGGTGGTGGAGGACCCTGGCCCGCAGCAGGACCAGCCCTCAACTCCTCCAACATGACCCTCATCATCGTCATGTTGGCCATCCGGTTCTCCTCCAGAACCTCTGCCGTGGTTTGCCGGTTCGCATCTCGAATTGCGTCCAGCATCGCCCGGTTCGCCAGCCTCGTGGCTTCCTGGTCGGCTAGTCGAGCCGCCTGCATCTCAGCCAATGCAGCCAGGACAGGATCCGATTGATCCTCGCTCGTACTCGTGTTCCTCCTCGGTGGTACCATGACTCTGCACCAGTTACACAAAGAATGAGTTGATCAGGCCCACGCCATGTGGTCACACGTGCATTATCATAACACACACCAGTCAGAGAGAACACAAAGTAGACACGCAACGACACATCCTAAGTTATTGCAATACATACAGGCTTTTCCCTAGAAAGTGCTCTGATACCATAAAATGTAACAGCCCGTGTTAACCCAGATTGTTAACACACTATCGTATTAAGCCACGCTTAATTAAAATGCGGAATAACTTTTTCTTTAATTCAATTATGACGTCATTAACTTAACCAACTTGATTACTTAAAAAATACTGCCTGTATGTAAATTGCAAGACATCTAACTGGAATACCTCATATATAAATATAGGTGAGTATCTAAAGCCACAGGTCTACACAAGTAGCCTGGGTCAAAATCCTGATACTTTAATTACAACATTAACATAAGAAGACGATAACAATCATGTGGCATGGACAAACCCCATGCTCACCAAATAAGGCAACAATGCCCACAAATAGTCTCAACATAAACTTAACATAAATAAAGCAGAAAACATAACAGCAGTCAAATAAACAGCAATCCACAACCAGCACGTCAGCATAATTATCAGCTCAGCTCTGGCCTCCTGCCACCTGAGCCCTCTACATTACCTGATCCTGAAATAAGCGTCCCCAAACGTGGGGTGAGATCTCTAACAAGAAATCTCAGTAAGACAAGGGGTCCTCAAGGAGTCTCCACCCCAAGCTCACTTACATGTGTAATATAAGTTCCAAAAACAGTATTACAGTATAAGTTCTAAAATCATGCGATGCAGCAATTAATCATGTCATGTGTGCTTTCAAATCTACTGGCCAGAGAAATGTAGGAATACGTCTATGCCTACATGAGTACATGGATACTACCTGCACCTCACCCACATGCTTCTCCATCTTGTATGTACTACATACTCAGGATTGCCGTCTAGGTGGACACCACATGCATATCATAATGCTCATTACATATAAACAGCTCAACAGCATTTCCAAAATAATCAAAGCATGTAACACAGCATGCATAAACCCATCCCCATGGGACATGGTGGAACATCAAAATGGCTAAACCGAGGACACGAAAGCTTACCTTGCAAGCTAGCTATCCAAGCCAAGAGTCCAACCACTCACAAGTCCACAAACAGCAGTATCTCAATCTGATATGGACCAAAAATACATCAATATTAATGTACAACAAGCATACAACTTAAAGACTACGCCTTTCCTTTACGTTTTACGTCTTAAGGCTTCCAACAAAGCCATAAGCCCTTAATCATGTGATTCTGACTTAGTTCATTAATTACAGAAGTTCAACTTCCTTAAACTAGGGTCCACACACACCCCATAGCTTACTGTTCATACAGTAAAGCTACTGTCTGCGCAGAACCCAGGATATCCGGATATCATGAAGAACATATCCGGATATGCCATATCCGGATATCACACTGGACATATCCGGATATGTCATATCCGGATACCCAGATCCCATATCCGGATATCAATATCCGGATACCATATCCGGATACTGATATCCGGATATCTGTTCGACAAATATCCGGATATCTCACGACAGAATGCAGTTTCTGCATTTCGTGAATATCCATCCCAAAGATCCAACTTTTAACACATGTACACGTTAAAGCATGCATCTTTAAGCATATTTAGGTTTATTTATGTGTTAGTTACTTGTTAAACCCATTAACATACCAAGATACCACCTTTAGGCCATAAAAACACATGATCAAGTTAAGGTGACTTACCCCAAAGCTTGGTCAGTAGTTCAAGGTGCCTTTGGAGCTCTCAATACTGCACACAAGTCCAGCACACCCAAGGACACGAAAATGCCACACCAAAGGTTGGTTCTTGGCACCAAAGGAGGCTTCTTGCAACCTCTAATGGCATGAACAATGGTTCATAACCATGGAGACAACACCACAGCCCTCAAACCTCACATGCACAGAGGCAGAACACTCCCAAGAATGACTTTCCCCACTCACAAGTCACCCACACACTCCCACAAGGTGTTTTGATGAAGAAGAAAGGGGAGGAACCAAGCAAAGATGAAGACTTGGCTTCAAGAATGGTGAGGGAGGCAATGGAATAGTGTTTTCCTCACAAGGCAGCAGCCACTCACGTAGGGTAGTTTAGAATGTCTAGGGTTTTGTGCCAAATGGGTCTATTTATAGGCACAAGGCCACACACGCGCAGTATAAGCCTTAATCGCAAAGTAAAAGATATTGATCCCAAACTTCGGATTCTAGACCTACGCATTTTTCTAAGATTTTTCATATTTTTATTTTATTTTTCGGAGCACCTTTCCGGTACGCGCTTTTCCATAGCCAGTATCAGTTCTGGCATCAGATTACGTCATTTTGACTTTAAACTTGTTTTACAAGTCCTACATAATATTCTAGTAATTATCATGCATTCGTTATAATTTTCCGGGATACTTTTCCGGTACGCATTTATACCGAGTAGCAGAACCGGTATCTGCGCTTTTCTTCCGAAAAGCGACTTTAAGCATTTTTTACTCACTCAATATAATTATCTAAGCCCATTAATAATTATTAGGGTCAATTATGGAATTATTTCCTAATTATCATAATTAATTCACTAATTACCTTAATTAGCGGTGCGGGTTCTTACACAATCTTTTCTGAGTTGAGGTGCTGGGTGAGGGGTGTTAGTGGGCTGTGGTGTTGTCTCCATGGTGATGAACCATTGTTCATGCCATTAGAGGTTTCAAGAAGCCTCCTTTGGTGCCAAGAACCAACCTTTGGTGTGGCATTTTCGTGTCCTTGGGTGTGCTGGACTTGAGTGCAGTGTTAAGAGCTCCAAAGACACCTTGAGCTACTGACTAAGCTTTGGGGTAAGTCACCTTAACTTGATCATGTGTCTTTATGTCCTAAAGGTAGTATCTTGGTATGCTAATGGGTTTAACATGTAACTAACACATAAGTGAACCTAAAATGGAGTAAAGATGCATGCTTTAACGTGTACATGTGTTAAAAGTTGGATCTTTGGGATGGATACTCACGAAATGCAGAAACTGCATTCTGTCGTGAGATATCCGGATATTTGTCGAACAGATATCCGGATATCAGTATCCGGATATGGTATCCGGATATTGATATCCGGATATGGGATCTGGGTATCCGGATATGACATATCCGGATATGTCCAGTGTGATATCCGGATATGGCATATCCGGATATGCCCCTTCTGATATCCGGATATCCTGGGTTCTGCGCAGACAGTAGCTGTACTGTGTGAACAGTAAGCTATGGGGTGTGTGTGGACCCTAGTTTAAGGAAGTTGAACTTCTGTAATTAATGAACTAAGTCAAAATCATATGATTAAGGGCTTATGGCTTTGTTGGAAGCCTTAAGACGTAAAACGTAAAGGAAAGGCGTAGTCTTTAAGTTGTATGCATGTTGTGCATTAATATTGACTTGTTAAATGGTCCATACCAGATTGTGATACTGCTGTTTGTGGACTTGTGAGTGGTTGGACTCTTGGCTTGGATAGCTAGCTTGCAAGGTAAGCTTTCGTGTCCTCGGTTTAGCCATTTTGATGTTCCACCATGTCCCATGGGGATGGGTTTATGCATGCTGTGTTACATGCTTTGATTATTTTGAAATGTTGTTGAGCTGTTTATATGTAATGAGCTATTATGATATGCATGTGGTGTCCACCTATACGGCAAGCCTGAGTATGTAGTACATACAAGATGGTGAGGCTGTGGTGAGGTACAGGTAGCGTCCTGGTACTCATGTAGGCATAGACGTATTCCTACATTTCTCTGGCCAGTAGATTTGATATGCACACATGACATGATTAATTGCTGCATCGCATGATTTTAGAACTTATACTGTAATACTGTTTTTAGAACTTATATTACACATGTAAGTGAGCTTGGGGTGGAGACTCCTTGAGGACCCCTTGTCTTACTGATATTTCTTGTCAGAGATCTCACCCCACGTTTGGGGACGCTTATTTCAGGGTCAGGTAATGTTGAGGGCTCAGGTGGCAGGAGGCCAGAGTTGAGCTGATATTCTGATATGCTGTCTTGCTGGATTTGCTGTTATGTTTTCCGCTTTTATTATGCTGTTTATGTTGAGACTATTTGTGGGCATTGTTGCCTTATTTGGTGAGCATGGGGTTTGTCCATGCCACATGATTGTTATCGTCTTTTTATGTTAATGTTGTAATTAAAGTATCAGGATGTTGACCCAGGCTACTTGTGTAGTCCTGTGGCTTTAGATACTCACTTATTATATTTATGTACGAGGTATTCAGTTAGTTGTCTTGCAATTTACATACAGGCAGTATTTTTATGAAAATGATTAAGTAATCAAGTTGGTTAAGTTAATGACGTCATAATTGAATTAAAGAAAAAGTTATTCCGCATTTTAATTAAGCGTGGCTTAATACGATAGGGTGTTAACAAACCGGGTTAACACGGGCTGTTACATTTTATGGTATCAGAGCACTTTCTAGGGAAAAGCCTGTATGTATTGCAATAACTTAGGATGAGTCGTTGCGTGTCTACTTTGTGTTCTCTCTGACGGGTGTGTGTAATGATAAGGCATATGTGACCACATGGCGTGGGCCTGATCAACTCATTCTTTGTGTAACTTGTGCAGAGTCATGGTGCCACCGAGGAGGAACACTAGTACGAGCGAGGATCAGACGGATCCTGTCCTGGCTGCATTAGCTGAGATGCAGGCGGCCCGACTAGCCGACCAGGAAGCCACGAGGCTGGCGAACCGGGCAATGCTGGACGCAATTAGAGATGCGAACCGGCAAACCACGGCAGAGGTTCTGGAGGAGAACCGGATGGCCAACATGACGATGATGAGGGTCATGTTGGAGGAGTTGAGGGCTGGTCCTGCTGCGGGCCAGGGTCCTCCACCACCTCCACCGCCGCCACCGCCTCCACCTCCGCCTAGTCAACAGGAGGACTCCCAGAGCCAGATGGGTGAGGGTAGTCACTTGACGGGGGCCATGCAGACTATCCCCGTACTTGCTGAGGATCGTGACGAGATCGATCGCCGGCTGAATGCTTTCCGCAAGCATAAGCCACCTTCATTCGACGGATCTTACGATCCCATTGCTGCTGCCAGATGGCTACAGGCGCTGGACAAGATTTTTCGGATCATGCAGTGCACGGATCCGCAGAAGCTGCTGTTCGCCACTTATATGCTGGAGGGCGAGGCCCATGAGTGGTGGACCAACCTGTCTCAGGTCTATGAGATGCAGGGTCATGTGATGACGTGGCCATTCTTCGAGGAGAGTTTTCTGGGTCAGTACTTCCCTTACGACTCACAGGAAAGGAAGCAGGGGGAGTTTGACCGGTTGGTTCAGGGCTCATTGTCTGTCGACGAGTACCTGGCCAAGTTTAATGAGCTGGTGAAGTTTTCACACTTCAGGATGGCGAGGCCTACTCCTACATACTTGGCTGCTAAGTTCCGCAGGGGACTTAATGAGGATATTGCTGGTTACTTAGCTGGGTCTGCATCCAGAGATTTTGGGACACTGGTCCAGCAGTGTCGTGATATTGAGGACTTCTACAGCACGAGTAAGGCCAAGAAGGCCAAGATGGAGGTACCACAGGGTACCGGCGGTTCCATTCCCTGGAAGAGTAAAAATTTTGCGAACAAGGGCAAGGGCAAGCAGATGGCGGCTAAGCAAGCGCCGAATCAGTTTAGAAGGACTGCCACTCCGGGGAATGCCGCTAGACCTCCTGCTCCCAGATGTTCGGGATGTGGGAAGTCACACTTTGGGCCGTGTTCTACCGGACAGTTGATATGCTTCCAGTGTGGCAAGGAGGGCCACTATTCCAGAGATTGCCCGACGGCGAGAGTTGCTGCAGTGCAGGCTGTGCCTTTGCAGATGGTTCCTACTGGGGCACCAGCAGTGCCACCTACTACGGGGCGTGTGTATACATTGGACCGTCAGCAGTCGGACAGAGCTCCGAACCTGGTCAGAGGTACTGTTACCATTGGTGGATCAGCTATTGATGTATTGTTTGATTCCGGGGCAACGCACTCTTTTGTTGCTACCCCTATTGCTGTGGGGCTTGAGTTGCCCAGTGATGTGCTTTCTCCACCGATGCGGGTTACCACCGCCACCGGAGAAAAATGTTTGACCTCCACTGTTCATCGCGATGTAGCGTTTCAGTGGGATGGCCGTGACTTCTCGGTAGATCTGATAGGATTACCGATGGCCAACCTTCAAATTATTCTGGGCATGGATTGGTTGTCCAGAAACTGTGCAATGATTGACTGTTGTGCCAAGAAAGTGGTGATGTCTCCGGGTGGGTCCACAGCCAGTTCCTCACCGTTCATTTCAGTCCTGCAGGCGAGGAGGGCCTTGAGAGCAGGGGCATTTGGCTATGTCATGTTGGGAGGTTTGGTGAGTGGGACACAGGAGGATCTCACTGGCATTCCTGTGGTGAAGGAATTCCTCGAGGTGTTTCCTGAGGAGATTCCTGAGTTTCCACCACAGAGGGAGATAGAGTTCTCCATCGACTTATTGCCTGGTGTGGGGCCTATATCGTTGGCTCCATACCGGATGTCGCCACCAGAGTTGGCGGAGCTGAAGAAGCATATCGAGGAACTTTCAGCGAAAGATTTTATTCGGCCGAGTGTGTCTCCCTGGGGAGCACCGGTCATTTTTGTTAAAAAAGAAAGATGGAACCATGCGGTTGTGCACCGACTACAGACAGTTGAACAAGGTGACAATCAAGAACAAGTACCCTCTTCCACGCATAGATGATTTGCTGGATCAGCTCAGAGGTGCTTGTGTGTATTCCAAGATTGATCTCCGGTCCGGTTATCATCAGATACGGGTAAAGCCGGAGGATGTCCCAAAGACAGCGTTTCGCTCGAGGTACGGGCACTACGAGTACTTGGTGATCCCGTTTGGACTCACCAATGCACCCGCAGTGTTCATGGACTACATGAACAGGATTTTCCAGCCGTACCTGGATCAGTTTGTGATCGTCTTCATTGACGACATCTTGATCTACTCCAAGACGGAGGAGGAGCATACCGAGCACTTGAAGATTGTGTTGCAAGTGCTAAAAGAGAAAAAGCTTTATGCTAAGCCGTCGAAATGTGAGTTCTGGCTCAAGGCGGTGAAATTTCTGGGTCATGTGATTTCTGCTAATGGAGTTGCTGTTGATCCTAACAAGATTGAGGCCGTGATGGATTGGGAGAGGCCCAAGACGGTTACAGAAGTGAGAAGCTTCCTGGGTTTGGCAGGCTACTATCGGAGGTTCATAGAGGGATTCTCCAAGATGGTGCTACCGATGACTCGCCTTACCCGAAAGGAGACTCCATTCGTGTGGACACATGAGTGTGAGGAGTGTTTCCAGGAGTTGAAGGAGAGACTGACTACTGCTCCTGTGTTAGTCCTTCCTGATCCTGCGGAGCAATTCGAGTTATACTGCGATGCCTCTGGTAAAGGACTTGGCTGTGTGCTGATGCAGAAAGGGAAAGCGGTTGCTTACGCTTCAAGACAGTTGAAACCTCATGAGGAGAACTACCCGACTCACGACTTGGAGTTGGCAGCCATTGTTTTTGCTTTCAAGATTTGGAGGCATTACTTGTTTGGCATGAAGTTTGCTGTATTCAGTGATCACAAGAGCCTGAAGTATCTGTTTGACCAGAAGGAGTTGAACATGAGACAACGAAGATGGATGGAGTTCTTGAAGGACTACGACTTTGAGTTGAGGTACCATCCTGGCAAGGCCAATGTGGTAGCCGATGCTTTGAGTCGGAAATCCGTGAGCTTATCCAGTTTAATGATGAGCGACTACGAGGTGATCGAGAAGTTCAGAGACTTGAGAGTGAACTCCTTGTTTGGGGGCGCACTGCTCGAAATGGAGACATCAGAAGTGATTAATGAGCTGATGGAAAAGATCAAAGAGGCGCAAGTGCAAAGAGAGTGCCTCGATTATGTGAAGAACCAGGACGGTGTGTCTTGGAACGATGACGGATTGCTGCTGTTCCAGAAGAGGATTGTTATTCCTCGAGGGCCATTGACCGAAGAGGTTATGACAGAGGCTCATAAAGGCCGGTTCACTATCCACCCTGGTGCTACGAAGATGTATCAGGACCTAAAGAGGAATTTTTGGTGGCCGGGCATGAAGAAGGACATAGCGGTCTACGTGTCCAAGTGTTTGATATGTCAGAAAGTGAAGATCGAGCACCAGAAACCGTCTGGTAAACTTCAACCTCTGGAGATTCCACAGTGGAAGTGGGAGAGTATTTCCATGGACTTCGTGGTGGGATTGCCTAAGACTCAGGCTGGTTGTGACTCTATCTGGGTCATTGTGGACAGATTGACCAAGTCTGCCCATTTTCTTCCAGTGAAGGTGAGCTTCACTACAGAGCAGTTGGCCAAACTATATGTCCGTGAGATTGTGAGGCTTCACGGGGTGCCCGAGAGTATCATCAGTGATAGGGACCCGAAGTTCACATCTCGGTTCTGGGAGGCGCTGCAGGAGGCTTTCGGTACGCAGTTGAGATTGAGTACCGCCTATCACCCTCAGACTGACGGAAAGACTGAGCGGACCATCCAGACATTGGAGGACATGTTGAGAGCTTGCGCGTTGGAGCAGGGTTCTGCATGGGATAGGTACCTTCCGTTGGTAGAATTCTCGTACAACAACAGTTTTCATGCTAGTCTGGGCATGGCACCCTACGAGGCGCTGTATGGTAGGAGGTGTCGGACTCCTACCTGCTGGTCTGAGGTTGGAGATAAAGAGCTATTCGGCTTGGA